>JANAVB010033216.1:11446197-11711197 GCA_029216955.1 Iris pallida
TATATATATATATATATAAATGAATATGTATATGTATATATATACATATATATATAAAAAAAATGTATATGTATATATATAAAATGATATATATTTGTATTAGATTATATTTTGTGTCTATGTATAGATACTATAGGGTATATGAGTATTACATAGGCTATAGGCCTATGTAGTTGGTTGTATATATATATTATAGATATATATATATTATATATATAAGGTTATATATATATATGTGTATATATATATATATTGTATAGAGATAGATACCTAAGTTACTAGCCTATGGCATTAGGGGCTAACCCTAATTGACTAATGACCAAACCCTAACTAGTTGACCCTTGTTTGACTAGAGTGAACCAAAGTCAACCTTAGGTCAAACTTGACCTAATTAACCTAGAATTGAATAGGATTACCTAAAATGACTAGTTAACTAGTTTAACTAAACCCTAACTAGTTTGACTATGGCTGACCTAACTTGACTAGTTTGACTTTAGAGTTGACCAGAGTTGACCAAGAGTTGACTTTTGACCAGATTGACCTAGAATCATGTAGTATGCATAGTGAACTTCATTTTACTATTAGAATACAGTGTGACTGTGTTGCTCTGATCAGGAGCCAGACACCTCTCCTCAGACAGCATATTCTCTACAGACATTCATACATCAGGTGAGCACTTCTTGACCGTTTCATACTGTTCAGGCTTTACTTTCTCGCTCTAGATTACTTTACTGATGCTGTCATGTTGGTAACACGGATTGGTACTATATGGATCTACATGAGATGTTATCCCCCTCGGAGCATCGGGTACTTCAGTTACGTGTGTTTCACTTTCATCATGTACTCCTATGCTTCCATCATGCATGTGCACTCATGTGATCATGTACTCTCTTATTCATGATCCCTCATGTATAATTCACGTATACTCATTATGAGCTCATGTGAAGTAATGCATAATAATGTAACTTGTCTCGATCCTTGTGTATTGATTGGGGAAAACGGGAGAGTAGAAGTAGACATGTGAATAATTCCAAAGTAGTCTAATATGTGCAAACTCAGTAGGTAATCATGTATAAATTCTAGCCATTCACATGCCTACCTTGTACTCTACATCACTAGTCACTTACAGTTCTATATACAGTAGATATTTCCTTTACAGCTATCTCTTTTACAGCGTATATTTCCTTTCAGCACTTCCTGTATTTTACTCTATTGCATGTATCGTATTTTCTAACCTGATATGAACTGTGTGAGATGTATTATGCTCGTTCATGGTCCTGATGGACCTGTTGAAAATATTACAGAGGATGAGGGATGAGGCATGGGTGACTACATATTATGGAGAGGGACTAGTGATACTTGTGTTGAGGCCCTCAGCAGGATCCACTGCAGTGAGGATGTTGCTCGCAGTAGTCTAGACCAGTTTAGCTAGACAGTCTTTTCTACTGTATTTTGTTCACATTCGAGTTGTATTTTGAGAGTTGAGATGTATAGACCCTTAGATTATTGTATTATGAGTGACATTCTGGATGGTTATGTATCTAGACACTTAGACTTATTTCATCTATGCTACTGTCTCTTTTGAGTACTATCTATCTATCTTCTTTCATTCTTCTACCTTAGATGTGATGAGAGTTATTGTGATGTCACCTCCATTCGGAGAGTATAAACTGTACAGGTACTTTTATATTGTTAGATGATTGACTAGGACAGCATTCTACCGCCGACACTGCGGCGTAGGCTAGACGTACCCACGTCTTGTGCCCTTACTCTAGGGGGCGGGTCGTGACAAGCATGATGGAAATATTCAATATTATTGCGACAGCTAGCATGACATGACAAGAATGAATGACCTGGACACCGTGGACGATTGTGTTTGTACAAATGAACCAGTAGTCTTGCCTCATGTCTAGGGCAAGGATCCCTGAGTACCACGGTCAGGGGTACCTATTAAACTGACTAAGACTAATAATTAGAATAATATCTGTAGTCATAAAGATATTTCCCAGCTACAGGCAATCCAGTTATCGGGTGCCCCATTATAGAATTTGTAGCCTGCGTCGAGTAGGGCACATTTCCAGCACACTGTCATGTGTGCATCCTTCAAGCTACTTAAAGGTACATGCGTTTCCTGGACGATGTACCCACTGAACTCAACCCCTAATTGCGTTCGGATACTGGATGGTCTGCGGGCTTGTGGCTGTTGGAACGATCTCATTGAATCTGGCTAGTAACTAGGCCTGTGATAACCCTAGTTAGTTAAAGATCAAGCCGTACTTATTGCTTGGCATGAATGTTGATTGGAGTCTAGCCAGTCTAAGCCTGTCTTTTCCAGTACATAGCTATCTTGGAACATGATTGTTCATGCTTACCCTTTTATACTGACCTGAATAATTTCTTACCTTCTTTCCAGTTATGCTGGTTTTAGTTCTTAAGTGAGCATCATTTGTGATTCTGATATGCTGGTTTTAGTTCTTAAGTGAAGCCTCATTGTGGCACTTGCCTTTCTGGGATTTGACCCAGCTGGTTTTGGTAGCCAGATACCAGAGCGGCTCCAGAGGATCACCTTCCTTCCAGCCATGGGGACCACTAGGCGTAACCCTGGGAACGAGTGGGTTATATTTTGGCTCTCCCACTCTATTATAAAATATTCTTTTGAGGCGTTTAGCCGACGAGCACGTGTTAGCTCGATTGCACTTACTTACTGTCAGCCAACGGGCTGTAGCATGATTAACAAATCCTATGGATGATCATGTATGACTGAAACTCTTGCTAGTCTCACATTTTGTATGACTAGCTTCATGATATCCAAATATGTAATGTATGGGACGCCTTACTATTGTATATTTGGTGCTCTGATATCTCGTAACTGATTATTTGCTTGAGATTGAGACAATAGGCTTGTTCATGACCATAGAGACTGATGGCTTGTAGTTAAACTCTCATGTATCTAGACAGCCGTGACCGTATAGCGAGGTGGGTTACACTTCAATATACGTAGCGGTGTGTCTGCCCCGCTCTCCAGTATTCTGGTTCTGGGGAGTGATATGACTTAGTAAAATTATTTTAAATATTATCTTAGGATGTTGTACAGCCAAATAGGTTTGAATACTATTTTGCATATATGTATATGATTATATTTATAAGCCTAATACTGCCTTAATCATGGTTAAGTTTGAGGTGCATGAAAAACTAGGAATTTTGTACGGTACGGTAGTATAATTGTGTGCTTGACTAGTGTATTTACCATGTTAGGAAGGCCTACGTCGCTATGTCCCAACTAGGAAAAGTAGTCTAAGTTGTGACTTAACCCTTCTAACGGCTTAATTTTTATTATTAAGATTTTGACTTTTTAGAAGACCGATTTTACCAAACTAGTAGTCGGACATGACCGAGTCAAACCAAAATCCATGTAGTTGGGTAGTGCGCTAGAGACGGATGTAGGTGTATATTAGCGTAAAACATATTATTTTCATAATTTATTTTAATAGGATAAAATATTTCCTAAATATTTGTATATATAAAATATAAGTGTTATTATTTGAATGATTTTTGGAAATATGATGAACATTTTCCTAAAATACTATTTTGATTTTGGGATTTTGTTAGGGCTATATAAAACTTGTGTGGGTGGGTGTGTGGTGTGGTGTGTGTGTGTGTATAAGAATATTCATAGTATACGAATATATATATATCTATATATATATATATAATATAATATATTATATATATATATATATATATATATATATATATATATATATATATAGTATACGAATATTAGGCTTTATGTATATATCAATAGATTTTATTTTATAAAATCCATTAAGATATGTACAACCGGTCTGCTACTATTATTCTTATTATAATATTCCTATAAATACCTTGTATTCCCAGAAAGTATGCGCATAAATATGATTCATATATATAGATATATATATATATATATATATATATAAAAAGATAATATATATATATATATAATATAAAATATATATATATATAATATATATATATATATATATATAAAATATATATATAGCTTTATATATATATATATATATATTATATATATAAAGCTATATCAGAAAAAGAAAAAAAAACCTACTGCTATGGTTCCCTTGCGGGAACAGTAGATGAATAGCCGACCCCCCCCCCCCCCCCCCCCGTGCGTATAAGAACCGCGAGAGAGAGGAAGAGAAAGCGAATATCAAAACCCTAACCCAACTCCCTAACCATCTCCTACGCCCTTCCCCGCCTCTACCCTGACCGAAGAGTCGTCGTAGGCCGCTGCGCAAGGCCGTGCGCACAGCTGGCTGCAGCAGCCGCTATTATAGGCAACAGCAAAACAGCGGAGGGGGCCACTTCACGAAGTGATATCTCACCCATCGATCCATTTTTCTCGCTCCATTTTTTCTGGTACATAGACAACTTAAACATCTATAAATCCCTTCAATTAGATTTATTTAATTCATGATGTACGACGAAAATGGAGTTTCAAAATCGGGAAAAAACTCGAATTTGTGGATTTAAAAACTGTCCTAAAACCCTAAGTTGGCGGTCGATTTGCGATCAGGATATCACAAATTTTGGGAAACCACTTGAACAGAGTTTTAGACAACCTAACCGAGATTGGAACCCTATTTTTAGTTTTAATTCTAGTTGGTTATTTCTGTTTAAAATTGATTTGAAAATCGAGAAAAAACTAAAAAAACTATTTCAAAACTTAGATATTTTTTCGATACGGGGTCCGTTTCGACAATTCGGGCAACTTGGTCGCAACCCGTGAGCTTTGAAAGACGCGTACGGATGTTGCGGACGTGTGGGATTCGACGGAACTCGATTTCATTGTGTGTGCCCGACGAAATCGAGGTGTATCGGTCGAGATACCCATATCAGCCTCTTTGCAAACTAGTCAATTAGTTTGTGCATGTTCGTCACAATGTGACGAAACGTGCTCCATTGGGACCGTGTCATTTTTCTAGTCCTGTGAGCCAAGTTTGGTCCGATTCTGAGAAGGTTGACTGTAACGCTATTTTGGCAAGCCTGTGACCCGATCCAACGGACGAATTTGTGCACGGCCCACCGAAATCTAACTTTGGACATATGGTTGGGTTTGTATCATCAAACCAGACCGGTAGACATATAGTTTGATGATTTTATAGACCGTAGGTGCTGGCACGCTTTTTGGTGCAAAGCGAGTCTAACGACGGACATCGTTTTGACCTAAAATTATCGTTTTGCCCCTGTGTCCAGAACTGGACTTTTTTGCAATCAAACTTAGACATTTCTTTTATGAAAGCATGTTGGTGATGTCTATTTCAGCGTCCAGAGACTGTTGCGAGAGTTTGACTTTTGTGGCTCGTTGATTGACTGGATAGTGTTGGTTCTACGTGCTACCACCAAGCAAGTACACCTTGCCAAACTTTACAGTATTTACATGCATGTTCTTATTTCTTGCTTATGTCTTATTTTCTATTCCATACTTGATGTCTTGTCTTAATTTATTTTCATGTCTCTTACTTGTTATCTTTTATTTTCATTTTTAGTTATATTTTCACATATGACTTCGATAGCATTATTTACTTGAGCGTCTTGACTTGTCTTGACTTGATCACGTGTTTCATGTTACCTTGACTTGACCCTCTATCGATACTAATATTGGCTACTTGACCACTCTCGACTCGGGAGACCCACGGCAGGGCTACGATAGAGACTCACTATAGTTAGGGAGTACCATGGCAGGGCTACTAGCTATAGGACCGGGAGTACCACGACAGTGCTACGGTCATTCGATTCATTGGTAGTCATACTTAGTATCATTTTCCATATGACATGTCTTAATCTATAGTGTTCTTCCCTGTGATCTTTATCCTGTTTTTAGTAGTTGTTTCATATTTTTATTACATGTTTAAACTGTCAAAGTAGGCTTGTATATTATGTGTCTCGCTAGTCCTCCGATGACCTGGTGATCTCTCTAGGTATGAGATGAAGGTATGTTACATTGACGGATGATGGTTGCTACTCCAAGACTTCAGGTATATTTAGTTGTTATTATCATTATCTTCCTTATTTATATTTTGTCAACTATTTGACACTCGCTGTTATTATAGCCTAGTCTTTTACAAGCTTAAATTTTCTTCTAGCTTGTTAATAATAAATGTGTTATTGGGGATCCACTCTAACATATTTATCTATTCTAGAATTAGTGTATTGTGGTCTGGTCAGCCTTACTGCACTTAGTTCGTTATTGTTACCGATATTTAGTGGATTGAGATGTAGTGATTCTAGAACAACCAGACAGCTTATACGTATTCGAGCTAGGCTGGAGTCCTCTTGATGCGTAGCTTGCATGTATACGTATCCTAGTCCTACGTATTTTGGGACTAGGGCATTACATGGTACCAGGAAGGAAGCGGAGGTCATAGTGTTCCGGGCCCAGGGGGTTCAGCAGGAAGGCATGGTGACTAGGCGAATGTCTATAACAATTTGCAGAGGAGGCAAAGAGGGATTTGAGCAGGCTCTCCAATTTCGACTAGTCAGAAGAGGCACGCGGGGATGTTGCAAGAGGATACCCATAACAATCACTTTGTCTAGACCGACAGTCAGGGGGAGGGGGTTTGCAGGGATAATCCTATCTGGCGTATCTCTTGACTGAAGGAAATGTGGAGCAAGGATCAGGAAGGCGCGAATAAGAATAAGACATCATCTTCCCTAGATGGTAGCTCATGGTTGCCTTATGGGATATGGCTACAGATTAATGTCTGTCATAGTGTAGAATGTGTGGGGGAATATTCTATTGGGAGGTGGAGGGAGATTAGTGAGTTACTTCGGAAAGAGCAGAGCACTACTAACGCTTGTATAGTATAGCAAGAATTTGGGTGAAGTGGGATCGATGTTGCTGGGATAAGTTTTGCACAGGTCAGATCAACTTCTTGCAGTAGAATTCACCAATCAAGGAGGTTTGAAGTTTATTCTGGGAATATTATATGGACATAATGATCGGAGTCTTCGGGAGGGACTTGGAAGGATATTGTTGAGCTGAATATAGTGGCATCGTTCTGACTAAAACTATCGATGATCATGATGGAGGACTTCAATGCTTTACTCTTCAACTATGATAAGGTAGGTGTCATAGAGTGTATGAGGCCATTATATAGGATTTTCAGACTTGTGTGACTCAATCGAGTTTGAGGGATGATAGACAGGGTTGGTCATCTATGGACCTGGCACAACAAGGCGATAACTAAGAGGGTAGCCTGTCAGTTGGATAGAGTGATTGCCAATCGAGGGTGGTTCAGCTCCTTCTCGCACCTGGTAGTGGAAGGTCTGGCGGCTGGGATGAGTGACCATTCTCCTCTTCGACTGAGATTCACTAAGGCGGAGGCCACTAAAGCTCGGCTATTCTGATACAACAACAAATGGGAGTGGATTGAGGGGTATGGCGAAGCAGTGAAAAAGGGGCTATAGGCAAAGGTTAGTAGAAACAAACAATATCAGGTGGTCCAGAGGCTTAAATGTATCAAGGAGGAACTGAAGGCTTAGAACAAGGGTCGGCCGGTGTCCACTCTGGAGGAAAAGAGAAGGAGTTATGGGGGGCTCAACCTTAGCTTTAATCAGATATTCTTAACAAGGACATTGCAGTACTTGAAAGGAGGTTAGCCAAGGAGGTTGGTCTTCTTTGGCTTCAGGAGGAGATTCAATTGGCCCAGCACGCCAAGTGCGACTGGCTCAAGGGGTGACAAGTGTTCTAAATTCTTCTATAATGTGGTCCGTATGAGGCAGCATCACAATCATATTGGGACACTATTGGGGCCGAATGGGAAGGAGGTTACAGCATAAAAAGATATCCAGGAGGAGGCGGTCAGGTTCTTTTCAACACTCTACAATCATCTGATTATGCTTAGGAGTTTCCAGATATGGTATGTAAGAAGCTCGTCACACAAATAGGGAAGGACTTGTTACTTGCACCAGTAATTGTGGCAGAGGTAGAAGCAATTGTTATAAATGTCAATCCTAATAAGTCGCCTGGACCAGATGGATTTGGTAGTAAGTTCTACAAAGTCCATTGGGAAGAGTTGAGGAATCAAGTGGTGGATGTTGTCAGTGACTTATTTACCTATGGCAGACTACTCCGGGAGATGAATCACACCTTCATTACGCTAGTACCAAAGAAGGAAGGGGCTACCGACTTGGCAGATTTTTGGCCTATAGTATATTGTAATTTTGTTACAAACTGATTACTCATCTTATGTGCAGGTGTATGGAGACTATCATGCAAGATCTAGTGTCGGAGAACCAGGCAGCTTTCATCAAGGGTAGAAGTATTGCAGAGCATAGCTTGTTAGCACACAAAATGATTCGTGATTTCAATAAGTGAGGGGGAAAGAAAGCATGTATCAAGTTAGATCTTCGGAAGACATACGACATGGTAAATGGAGAGTTAATTCGTCTGTCAGATCATGATCGATATGGGATTCGGTCGTCGGTAGGTTGCTAGAGTCCTAGAATGTATCACCACGATGTCCTTCTTGGTGCTTATCAAAGGACAACCTTATGGGTTCTTCCAGAGTAATCAGGGCCTTCGTCAAGGTGACCTCTTTCACCATATCTATTCACTCTTGTGATGGAGTACTTTACCTGTCAAATGGATTTGGTAGTACATTGGCAGATTGTGTTACCTCTACACAAGCAGGTTCGTCCATTTCTGTCGTATTTGATTTATGCTGACGATTTATTATTGTTCATGGTTCCAACAATGGGTAGTCTGGCAGCTATATCGGACATACTGGAGGAATTTGGGAATACTACGGGGCTACAACTTAACATGGATAAGAGTAAGATATATTTCAGTCAATATTGTTCACAGAAGAAAGAGAGAGCTGCTGGGTTGGAAGTTGCTCGGGATGAGCTACCAGTAAAGTATCTAGGCATCCCCCTTTCCATCAACTATGCGAAGGATATCGAGTGTCAGAGTTTGGTGGAATACACTCATCGGAGGGTTGAGGTATGGCAGGCAGCCAGTTTATCATTCGGAGGTCGGATTGAGTTGGTGCGATCAGTGATCCTTTTGACCATGATGTTCTAGATGCAGTCTATTATACTACCGTCATCAACCATACGGAGGGTGGAAAAAATATGTGCCGACTTTATCTAGAGGGGAGGAGTGCATGCCATATCTTGGAAAAATTATGTCAGTCCAGAGATAAAGGTGGTATGGGACTACAGTCTATGCAGAAATTACGTATTATTGCAGGTTTAAGGATTACATGGAAGTTCCTCAAGGGGGGCTCCTTTGGGCTACATGTATTTTGAACAAGTACCTCAGAGGTAAGAAATTTTGGTTGTATCGGTCCAACAATAATAAGTTTATTACATTTAAACATATCCTGACTCATAAAAGACAGATACAATAGTTCATTATTCGATGGATGCGTGATGGTGCTAGTACTGACCTATGGCTTGACCCATGGATCATCCACCTGAGTTCACTGGATAAGGTAGGAGGAGATGTGGATGGATTGGCATTCAGGGGTACACGTATTAGTGTTTCGATATAGGGAGGGACTTGGCGGCTTATACAGAACTGACGGCTTGCTGGTTTAACCAATGAAATATTCACTGTCCCTATTGACCAGAGTTTGGTCAAAGATGAGTGGAGCTGGGAGGACTCAGGTAGAGGGGAGTTCAAATTTGGCCGAGTATACAAGCTTGTCAGGGAAGAACACGAGAAGGTAGAGTTTTCAGATATAGTCTGGATGACAGGGAGCGCAAGGAAGATGCGGTACTGCTTGTATAAATTGCTGATGGTAAGGTTGCTTACGAGGGACATGTTAGGAAGGTTTGGTATCTATGTGGACAACCATTTTTGTGTGCTTTGTGGCCTCAGTAATGAGACAATGGGCCACAATTTCCTTAATTGTCCAGTGACTGGGAAGGTGTAGAGGAGTCAGGAGGTTCGGATGCAGTTGCGAGGTAGTACTGACCACGATATATAGACGATGGTGGGGAGTATCAGAGCAGCGAGAAGCATAGGGGCAATTTGGTTTCGAGAGGCTTGTACGAGACTGGTAGCGGCTGTTTGGCACATCTGGAAGGCGCACAACTGTAACGCCCTAATCCCAAAATAGAAGAACTAGAATCGTATCATGCCAGTTGTATACATATAAGTAAATGAAAGGCTCGTATGTATACATAAGCTGTAAAATATATAAAGCCAAGACACTAAATCTCATCCATGAAAATAAATAAATAATGATATAAAAGCAACTTTGAGTTTGTCATGTATACAATCGTTAGGGGGAGACAAATCCACTACCAACTAATTTAAACAGGGAGGAATTATACAAAGAAAGTGATTTGGTCGAGCGAAGGGGATGACGATCCAAGAGCAACATTTCGACGGAATAGAGCGCAAGTCATGGCCTTAGATAGAGCACCTGCAAGAAGTCACAAAACACACCTGGAGAAATTACCAGGTCCTCAGAGGGACGTAACAAGATACAGGAAGAACATGCCATGTATAACTGAAAAAGTAACCACTATAACCTACGACACAACAGGGTACCTAACCGTCTATGTGATATGCACTTTGAGGACAACGTTCCACGCAGGGGCTGTAAGGATTCACGCAAGTAATAAATAAAGAATGGCCGTCAAGTAGCGCTCATCCGAGACAATATCGGCCGAACAGCAACTAGCGCTCCTCCGAGTCACTATCTTCCATAAATGTGTAAAAAGTAAATGTATCCCCTATGCTAATAGTTATCCTCTCCCCCCCTCCAATGATACTATACATGCATCATAACCACGACACACCAACACATGTCACTTCCACAACACTATTTTATACTAATAACTGTCAAGTCTTCTAACATACATCTATTGACAGTTATTTCTAACACATGCACATGGGTGATCAGCCAACACGCAAGTGACCTCTATATGGTACTCACATCTCACACACAACTCGTGTTACCTTCGTGACAAAGTTAATGACATGCAATACTATGGAGGTAGTCCCTTAACTCTAGGTTCATAAGCAAGAAGGAAAAATAATAAACGAAAAATATAGATACAATAACTGAATAATAAAAATGCAACTAAATGTAAGCAGTAAATATGGCAAGGTATCTTGCCTGGTGTTACGCCTGGTGTGGTGCAATGATCCAACAAGTCATGTTCTGTCCAATGGCCGGGGTCGATATGTAAGGGTCCGAAATTCACGAGAAATAGAAAACGCACGATCAGTTGTGATCAAGGGGGATAATCGAGGGGAATTTTTGGAGGGTAATTATATATACTAAGTTAGAAAGTATTTATATCAATTTAAAACCATATCCCAAAATATTTATCATGCGCACTTGAAAACTAGAATATTGTTTTTAAGCGGACTCCAAAAATATGATTTAGACAGAAACTATACTTTATTATTAAAATAATGCTTTTGGATAAATTTTTTAAAATCATATTAAGGTTAACCTACTTTTGTCAAAAACACGTATAGGTATAAATAATGTAATAACATATTTAGGGTTCCCAACCCAAAATTTGAAATTATAATTGGCCCAAGCCAAATACTATATTTTGTTACTAGTATAGTTTGAAAATTTATAATATGGAGTAGATAATAATAATAATACTAAAATCAATACTAATACTTTTTAATAGTATCATATTAATAATATATATCTACATATACTAACTATTTATGAAATTTTGATACTAATAATAAAATAATAAATCAACAAAAATAATCAAAACCACAAAGAAAACAAACAAAAAGAAACAAAAACTAGCACACAACAACAAATGCTGGTGTCTGCTATTACAGCTATTCTCTACTCCCCAGAGATAGAAAACGAGAAGAAGAATAAAACCCAAAGCAACCTGTCATATGAAATAAGAAAAAAAAGACTTCAGTAGGAAGAGAGAGAAAATGAATTAGTAAAGAGGAAGGAAAGGGAAGAAAAGCAGAGGGAGGGAGAGAGAGGAAGAGGGGTTACCGAGGGCTGTACGGCGCTCGGCCAGGCGACGGAAGGGCGGAGCTCCGACGGTCGATCGGAGCGGGGTCCCGTGCGCGCGGGCACGGCGGCGGCGGCTGGACGTGCCCAGGTGCGCCGGCGACGAAGAAGACCGTGACTGGCTGCCGGCGGCACGGTCGCACATAGGGCAGGGCGCAGCGGCGAAGGAAGGTGAGGGTTTCTCCCTATTTAATTTGTGGTGATGATTCTTGGGTTTGGGAGATTTGGTGGCGGTGGTACCGGCCCGGGCGGTGGCTGCGATAGTAGATTCTGGTAATGGTGGTGGTGGTCGGTAATGGTGCTGGTGGCGGATGTTGATGTCGACTACGGTGGCGGAGGCTTTGGCGCCGGTGGAGTCGGGCTGTGGTCGGAGTGGCTGTTATAGTGGCGAGGGATAGTGGTAGGGCTTGGTGGTGTTTGTCTGGGTTGGGGTGGTGCCGGCGGTGACGTGGGCGTGGTCGGCATTGCTGGGAGTTGGGGAAGGAGCCAAGGTGGTGGCTCGACGGCAAGTAGTGGAGAGGCCGGGGCAGGAAGGTTAGGGCTAGGGTCGTGCCCGATTGTGTCGGGACTGCGACTATATCCTGTGAGACACGAGATAGGATTGTGGGGTAGCACCGTGTCCGGGGTGTCGAACACGACGGGAGAATATTGTATATATAATACTGAAATATAGTGGAGGGAAGAGGCACGGACACAATACACATTTGTGGATGGTAGAAATTTTGGATGAGTACCTCTCCTTATATAGGAGATGGGAATTCCCAGTTGGATAAGGATTAGGGAGGTTTAAATCCCCTTTTAGATAATTGTCACATTTGTTTTAAAACAAATCAAATCCAATCCAAATCTAAATCCAATTAGATTTTATACATAGAAAATTTAGCTAAATTAAATAATTGAATCTTGATTTAATTTTCATAAATAATAACTTAGATACACGTTCAAATTTTCTATTAATATATAATTCAAAAATTACGTTATTATTTAAAAATAAACTAATAAAATATTATGATATATATATATATATATATATATATATATATATATATATATATATATCTATATATATATATATATATATATATATATATTATATATATATATTTTATATATTTTATATAAAAAATATATATATATATATAATATATATATATATATATATTATATATAATATATATATATTATATATAATATATATATATAATATATATATATATATATATATATATATATATATATATATTTTCAAGAAGGAAAAATAATAAACGAAAAATATAGATACAATAACTGAATAATAAAAATGCAACTAAATGTAAGCAGTAAATATGGCAAGGTATCTTGCCTGGTGTTACGCCTGGTGTGGTGCAATGATCCAACAAGTCATGTTCTGTCCAATAGCCGGGGGTCGATATGTAAGGGTCCGAAATTCACGAGAAATAGAAAACGCACGATCAGTTGTGATCAAGGGAGATAATCGAGGGGAATTTTTGGAGGTAATTATATATACTAAGTTAGAAAAGTATTTATATCAATTTAAAACCATATCCCAAAATATTTATCATACGCACTTGAAAAACTAGAATATTGTTTTTAAGCGGACTCCAAAAATATGATTTAGACAGAAACTATACTTTATTATTAAAATAATGCTTTTGGATAAATTTTTTAAAATCATATTAAGGTTAACCTACTTTTGTCAAAAACACGTATAGGTATAAATAATGTAATAACATATTTAGGGTTCCCAACCCAAAATTTGAAATTATAATTGGCCCAAGCCAAATACTATATTTTGTTACTAGTATAGTTTGAAAATTTATAATATGGAGTAGATAATAATAATACTAAATCAATACTAATACTTTTTAATAGTATCATATTAATAATATATATCTACATATACTAACTGTTTATGAAATTTTGATACTAATAATAAAATAATAAATCAACAAAAATAATCAAAACCACAAAGAAAACAAACAAAAAGAAACAAAAACTAGCACACAACAATAAATGCTGGTGTCTGTTATTACAGCTATTCTCTACTCCCCAGAGATAGAAAACGAGAAGAAGAATAAAACCCAAAGCAACCTGTCATATGAAATAAGAAAAAAAAGACTTCAGTAGGAAGAGAGAGAAAATGAATTAGTAAAGAGGAAGGAAAGGGAAGAAAAGCAGAGGGAGGGAGAGAGAGGAAAAGGGGTTTACCGAGGGCTGTACGGCGCTCGGCCAGGCGACGGAAGGACGGAGCTTCGACGGTCGATCGGAGCGGGGTCCCGTACGCACGGGCACGACGGCGGCGGCTGGACGTGCCCAGGTGCGCCGGCGACGAAGAAGACCGTGACTGGCTGTCGGCGGCACGGTCGCACATAGGGCAGGGCGCAGCGGCGAAGGAAGGTGAGGGTTTCTCCCTATTTAATTTTTGGTGATGATTCTTGGGTTTGGGAGATTTGGTGGCGGTGGTACCGGCCCGGGCGGTGGCTACGGTAGTAGATTCTGGTAATGGTGGTGGTGGTCGGTAATGGTGCTGGTGGCGGATGTGATGTCGACTACGGTGGCGGAGGCTTTGGCGCCGGTGGAGTCGGGCTGTGGTCGGAGTGGCTGTTATAGTGGCGAGGGATAGTGGTTGGGCTTGGTGGTGTTTGTCTGGGTTGGGGTGGTGCCGGCGGGTGACGTGGGCGTGGTCGGCATTGCTGGGAGTTGGGGAAGGAGCCAAGGTGGTGGCTCGACGGCAAGTAGTGGAGAGGCCGGGGCAGGAAGGTTAGGGCTAGGGTCGTGCCCGGTTGTGTCGGGACTGCGACTATATCCTGTGAGACATGAGATAGGATTGTGAGTAGCACCGTGTCCGGGGTGTCGAACACGACGGGAGAATATTGTATATATAATACTGAAATATAGTGGAGGGAAGAGGCACGGACACAATACACATTTGTGGATGGTAGAAATTTTGGATGAGTACCTCTCCTTATATAGGAGATGGGAATTCCCAGTTGGATAAGGATTAGGGAGGTTTAAATCCCCTTTTAGATAATTGTCACATTTGTTTTAAAACAAATCAAATCCAATCCAAATCCAAATCCAATTAGATTTTATACATAGAAAATTTAGCTAAATTAAATAATTGAATCTTAATTTAAATTTTCATAAATAATAACTTAGATACACGTTCAAATTTTCTATTAATATATAATTCAAAAATTACGTTATTATTTAAAATAAACTAATAAAATATATATATATATATATATATATATATATATATATATATATATATATATATATATATATATATATATATATTTATATATATATATATATTTTTTATATATATATTTTTTTATATATTTTATAAAATATATATATATATATATATATATATATATATATATATATATATATATAATATATATATATATATATATATATATATATATATATATATATATATATATATATACACACACAAAGAATATTATTTATTATTAATAACTGTTATAAATGAATGGCTTTTATAATTAAAATAGCAAACTTAGAAAATTTTGGTACGATAACAAGAATAATTATTATATATATTATTTTGAAACTATATAAATAGAAAAACATTTTTCTAAAATATGTACGCTCGCACATATTCGCACTCGTCGAGTAATTACGAAAAACGAAATTTCGTGCGCGACGTACAAATACAAAATACAAAAAATCAGTACCAAATTTATTATAAAAAAATATTATAAATTTAGGGGTTTACATCAACAATCAGATTTTCGAGGGTTTGTGTACAATACCCATTGGTACTATTAAAAATATAGATTATAATGTTATTGGGATGGGTATGTTGATGTACCTATGCGAGGGTGGTAGAGATGTAAACATTTTATGAATACAATTACCTTTTTCCAATATATATATATATATATATATATATATATATATATATCTATATATATATATATATATATATATATATATATATATATATATATATATATATATATATATATTTTTAGCCTAGTGGTTAAGAGAGATACATGCGGCCCGAGTGGTCAGGAGTTCGAAATATATATATAACAAGGATATATATATATATATATATATATATATATATATATATATATATATATATATATATATATATATTCTAGTGAAAGAAAAATAGATATAAAAAAAAATATATATATATATATATATATATTCTAGTGAAAGAAAAATAGAGGTACAGAGAGAGAGATTATGACGATTTCAGATTAACATAAAAGTTTGAGTCAGTAGGTGAGTAAATTTTTTTTATTTTTATATAATAAATTTTTTAGGCAAAAAAATGTTACACTAAAAAAATTAGAGTAATGATATGACTACAACCAAATGATTACAACCCTTTTATAACTTGGCACGTGGCCAGCCTCCACTGGAGGGAGAGGGGAAAGGTGGGGCCGGATGTGACCATGTTAGCAGGAATAGAGTATGTTGTAAGAAAATTGTAAAGGTTTCGTAGTAAACTTAGCATTATTGAAAAATTTAACGGCAATACTATGCTTACAACCATTATTGGTTGTAAGCTTTACAACCGCCTACGTGACATCCATTAATTGGAGGATAGGGGGGAGGGGACCCATGTTAGCATGGGAAGAGAGAGATTTTGTAAGAAGGTTGTAGGAAGAGTGATATCCCGAATAGTTTTCTAGATGTTTAAGATTACTTTGTTGGCATGTCATATTTGTATCATTTTTTCTGATTTTGTATTTGTGCAAGGACCGTAGCATATAGAATTAGCCTTTGTATGAGAAAAAGAAAAGAAGTTTGTTTTAAAAAATAAAGAATATGGAAAATAATATAATTCTTATGTCTAAAGTACTCCTCTAATCTAATAAAAGGCTAATCTCTCACTTTCAAAAATATATTTCTTATTCCTAATCAAGATAACAATCTCCATCGTTCTAAAAAAAAGAAGAAATTAACACCAGAAACAAACACTAATAGTTTTCTAGATGTTTAAGAAGGTTGTAGGAAGAGTGATATCCCTAATAGTTTTCTAGATGTTTAAGATTACTTTGTTGGCATGTCATATTCGTATCATTTTTTCTGATTTTGTATTTGTGCAAGGACCATAGCATATAGAATTAGCCTTTGTATGAGAAAAAGAAAAGAAGTTTGTTTTAAAAAATAAAGAAGATGGAAAATAATATAATTCTTATGTCTAAAAGTACTCCTCTAATCTAATAAAAGGCTAATCTCTCACTTTCAAAAACATATTTCTTATTCCTAAT
The DNA here is from genome assembly GCA_029216955.1 of Iris pallida. Classification (NCBI taxonomy): domain Eukaryota; kingdom Viridiplantae; phylum Streptophyta; class Magnoliopsida; order Asparagales; family Iridaceae; genus Iris; species Iris pallida. The sequence goes on from JANAVB010033216.1 coordinate 11,463,485, forward strand.
CACGATAACAATCTCCATCGTTTTAAAAAAAGAAGAAATTAACACCAGAAACAAACACAACGTTGCGACAACACCAGAAAACTAGGGCTGGGTCTCACCCGCACCCAAAAACTCGGCGGGTAGCCGAATGCCAACCCTGACCCGCTCCATTTCCATATAAAACAAGGGTACGACACACCCCACCACCTATTTAACACACCCCCATTAAAAAATTCAAAATTCCTATTCCACCCCCTCTCCCCATGTTCCTCCGTTCCTATTCTACCCCTAGTAAAATTTGAATTCCTATTCTACCCCCTGCTCCCCCCGTTCCCCCGACGCCGACCGCCGACCCCGACCCCTCCTCCTCCTAGGAGGAGGAGGGTCGGGGGAGGAGGAGGATGCGGGGGAGGAGGAGGAGGCGGGTCGGGAGAGGAGGAGGAGGCGGGTCGGGAAGTGAAGAAGGAGGAGGAGGAGGCGGCGGGTCGGGAGGAGGCAGAGGAGGAAGGGTCGGGGTCGGGATCATCTCCACGATGAGGAGGAGGGTAGAATAGGAATTTATTTATTTTTTTAATGGAGTGTCCTCATTAGGTGGTGGGGGTACGTATAGCCGCACCCATAAGACAACCCCCCAACAGAAACACTCTTCGTCATCATCGTCACCAAACCACCACCTCAACTTCCCATCTCCGGATCTTGAACGAATTGCGCGGCGACGACGACGACAATTATTGGGGTTTTGGCCTTTGCATTGTGAATTTTAGTCCCACATCGGCTAGGCCAAAGGAGTTGTATCTCTATATATTAGCTATGCTAGTTTAGAGATGCACATGTGGTGTGGAGGTGCACATGGGTGTGCTATATGGGGTTATTTTTCTAATGGAAAAAAGGCTAAATTAACAATTGAAAGCATTCATGCTTTTTGCTCTTGGAAAATTTATTTCCATAGGAGCTAAGCCCCGTAGGGGCTTAGCGACTCGGACTCGGGCTCATGAGGCATAATGTGGCATTTTTTTGGCTCACTTTGCACTTAGCACGTCAGCATCGTCGTTAGGCGCATAGTGCGCTGCCCAGTTGCGCGCAGGTGGCGCAGGTGGCACAAGTGGCTCAGTACGTGCAGTGTGCAAGGCACGCGGGGTGCGCGTGTGGCACAACTTGCTTCAGATCGTGCATGTGCATGATCTGAGCGGTTACTGCACGTTCGGAGTGGTTATTACCACGTCCCGAATGTTGTGCTAAGCGAGCAGTTGCTACTGGGGCCTATAAAAGGTCTCTTCTCTCTCACAGGCAGCATACACAGAATATATTCAAAGAGTTACGAAAGTTTACAAGTGTTTCTTAACAAAAGTAAACAGAGCCTGTTTGAGAGAACAGAAGCTTTGCACCAGCGTTACTTTTTTATGGGAGTTTGTGTACGATCTGAGGAGTCAGAAGAGCAGAAGTGTTCCAAAGTTCTCCGACGAACTTGCTGGTTCCTGGAAGCTATTCTTGTGGGGCGAATATAGCTTTGAGCAACGGTGACCATTCACCCCAGCAGGCCAGCTTCCATCTTTCGCCTGTCAACTTCTTCGCTGTTGTGGATTATGAAATCTTCTTAGATTCTCGTAATATCATATGCTGCTGTAGATTATGAAATCTTCTTAGATTCTCGTAATATCGTATGCTGCTGTAATGAGATCTTCTTAGATCTTCGTTAAACTTGCGCAATCTTCCTAGAAGTGTTGCGTTGGAACATTATTCTTACAATTGTTTTATCTTCTCAGTTTTTCCATCAAAAAATTATGCCCCGGCACTAACAATCTCAAAGCTTTATTGCTACAATGGAAAACTTTAATGCTTCAAGGGTGCACGAGTGGCACAACTTACTTCAGATCGTGCCTGTGCATGATTTGAGCGATTACTGCACGTTCGAAGTGGTTATTACCACGTCCCGAATGTTGTGCTAACCGAGCAGTTGCTACTCTGGTCTATAAAAGGTCTCTTCTCTCTTACAGGCAGCATACACAGAATATATTCAGAGAGTTACGAAAGTTTACAAGTGTTTCTTAACACAAGTAAACAGAGCTTGTCAGAGAGAACAGAAGCTTTGTACCAGCGTTGCTTTTGCATGGGAGTCTGTGTACGATCTGAGGAGTCAGAAGAGTAGAAGTGTTCCAAAGTTCTCCGACAAACTTGCTGGTTCCTTGAAGCTATTCGTGTTGGTCGAATATAGCTTTGAGCAACGGTTATCATTCACCCCAGCAGGCCATCTTCCATCTTTCGCCTGCCATCTTCTTCGCTGTTGTGAATTACGAAATCTTCTTAGATTCTCGTAATATCATATGCTGCTGTAGATTACAAAATCTTCTTAGATTCTCGTAATATCGTATGCTGTTGTAACGAGATCTTCTTATATCTTCGTTAAACTTGCACAACTTTCCTAGAAGTGTTGCGTTGGAACATTGTTCTTACAATTGTTTCATCTTCTCATTTTTTTATCAAAAAATTGTGCCCCGGTACTAACAATAATGAGATCCGGTGCAGCAGCAGAGAACAGCACGAAGCTTCCTTCCGTCGATCGGTTGGCCTCCGTCTACAGCGAGGTCCAGATCAGCCGGCTCAACCACCCCCTCTCCCTCCCCTCCGTCCTCAAATCTTTGTTCAAGATTATCGACGGACCCAAGCCCTCCATCGTCGGAAACCCAGGTCTTCCTCTCTTTCCCACTCTCTCTTTCCTTCTTGATCCGCTCGATTGTCGAAACTTTTGATTTTGATCGGCATTTTTTTTTTGGTTTCTCTTAGATGAGATCGTAAAGTTATTCCCGAAACTATTCGGACAGCCGTCGGCGGTGCTACCGTGCTGGTGTCGATCGGGTTCCTCCCCGTCGGAGCTCTCCGACGGCGGGCTCAAGATTGGGGTCGTTCTCTCCGACGGACAGGCGCCCGGTGGGCACAATGTCATCTCCGGGATCTTCGGTGAGTATCCCTATTGTATCCAATACGTGTCTTACACGATGCGACACGGACACGATGTTGATTTTTTTAGTGTCCATGATGCATAGGAATGTTGGTTATGTGTTTGTTTTAAAATTTTCTTTTGTGGGGTGGGGGTTTGGATTTAGATTATTTGTAGGATCGAGATAAGGGGAGCACTATGTATGGGTTCAAGGGAGGCCCGGCCGGGATCATGAAGTGCAAGTACATGGATCTTAGCCCCGAGTTTATCTACCCGTACCGGAATCAGGTATTTCGTGCTCTGAGTAGCTATATGTTTTCACTTTGGATTACTATGTGTGTGAAAGATTCGGGTTTCATTAGAACTATTAGTCTTTTAGACTTGGGGGTGTTTGGTTTTTTTACAAGTATATAGTGCTAGCAATTTAAAGTGCAAATCTTGTTGTTTCTCATAATTATATAGTGCACTTTGAATTGCTGCTGTTTGTTTTTACATCACTTTAAAGTTCATAAGAAATTTATGAGTTGACTATTTTGTCCTCAAATACTTTGACATCATTTTGAACATAAATTCATTAGTACAAATGAAAAGAGTATATAAGTTCACCCTCAAATACTTTTATCAACGCAACATAAAACTACTTCATCCTCAAGTTCACCTTCAAATAACAATAAAATTGGAATTCATTTAATAATTTGGCAAATAGTTTTATTTGGATACCGAAAATTATTATTTGTTAATTTTAAGCCAAATGCCTATTTTAGATATCATAAATTATCTGATAATTTGGAAAGTTTGAAACTAGTTTTTTTTTAACAAAGGATTAGGATTGTTTAGACATGTTTTTAGTGACTAATTTCTTGAAGGTTAAGTAGTCCTTTTTTGCTAAATGGTAAATTATAAGCTCAAGATTTGAACTAATAATTTATCACTTATAATTTTACAAAGGGCATCACTATATAGCAAGGTTTAAAGTATCGGCCGATACCGATACGTATCGGCCGTATCGGATCGGATTTGAAGGTGTCCGATCCGATACTCGCAAAAAAAATCGGTATCGGCCGATTCACAGTAAAAATGTACGGTATCGGTTCGTATCGGCCGATACGAACCCGATACGGACCGATACGGTCCGATACGGACCGATACGAACTTACAAAGGGCCAATTCAGAAGGAAAAAAATAGAAAAGATAATTGAAATTGTAGCCATGAAAATTTCTCAATCATGGATATCAAAAAGCATATAAGTAAGATAAACAATTATGTAGAAAACCTAGAAATACCTCTATTAAATTTCCACCAAAATTCTCCAAACCATCCATGGTCGATCCTCCCGCCGACGCCGATCCTCCCGCCGGCTGTAGCTCCCCTCCCAATTTTTTTTTTCTCTTTGAGAACAATCGAGAGGGGAGAGAGGAGAGAAATGAACGGCTGCTGGCTTTCTCCTCTCATATATATTAGAGTTAGGTTAGTGTTATGTATTAGGCCGGGTCTAAATACAAATTTGAGGCCCGCAAAATAAATTTTGTAGACCTGTTGTTGAACACATAATTCGAACAAGCCATCTAAGGAAACAAAGATTTATCCATCACTATTATAACAAAGTTGCAAAGAGTTCTTTGTGTTTGCATTGAGCATATATGTACTATATATTGAAATAAGACATTATATAACCATATATACTTCTGACTATATTTATTTGTTATATATGTATATTTTTAGTATCTTTTATAACATCTTTTTGTATGTATCTTTTTGATACATAACTAACTCTTTTTATATGAGAGTAATTTTAAATGATTATGTTAGAGTAATACTCATGAATCATATGGGAGGTCAGTGTAATTAACCATTTTTATATAACTATGTTAGAGTAATTTTAAATGTTTAACAGTATTAATTATATTTTACTACTACATTTGCAGGACCAGACCAAAAAGTTGTACGCCTGAGGAAATGAATGTTGGTTGGAGCATGCAAATGTATTACATTGGATTATGCAAAAAAAATGACATGAATAATCAAATATAAACATGTAAATCTTCTCCCAATAAAATTGTCAGACGGCAATTGGATCGGAAGACTATGTTTGATTAGATAGACTTTGTGTATATAACCGATGTATATTTGTGTATGAGATTATTTTATCATATTTGTTTCCGAAAATCTAACATGTATGATGTACTAAAGAGTAAAATGCTGCTAGTGGACTGAAGTGATCGTTGCGTCTCTGGGTTATAGTTTATGCTAGTTCACTGTGATTGAATATATTGATACTCGTCGAGCTTTTGCTGATATATATATATATATATATATATATATATATATATATATATATATATATATATATATATATATATATATATATATATATATAAAGTACATATAAGAAGTTAAATATAGATAAAGATATAAAATATATAAATAATTATATATATATATATATATATATATATATATATATATATATATATATATATATATATATATATATATATATAAAATATATATATATATATATATATATATATAAATAATTATATAAGAAAGTTACAAAAATTTCACTTTTATATATATATATATATATATATATATATATATATATATATATATATATATATATATATATATATATATATATCTTTCTTAAGTAGAGATATATATATATATCTCTTTCTTAAGTAGGAGTGTATCTAACGTTTGTATATTTGTTTATAAGATTATTTTATTTTTTATAAGTGAAATTTTTGTAACTTTCTTATATATATACATCACTATTATGTGTAACATTTTTTTTATAAGTACAATATTATTATATGTAATATATATACATCACTATTATGTGTAACATTTTTTTTATAAGTACAATATTATTATATATAATATTTAATTATTGTATGTAACATTTTTTATTACTTATGTAAAAAATTTATAATATTTGTTGGATAACGTAATGATGCCAAAAGTTCGTGCGTGGAGGAGAAGGATGCTGATTATGAAACTAAATATCCAGATAAATATTTGTATGATAATTGGTGTCAAGGGTCCATTGCAACGATTTTTAACTATGAATAAAACTAAATATCCAGACAAATATAATTTATTTATTTATTTACATAATTTAGAAAAAAAATATCCAGACAATATAAATAATTTTTTATTTACAGAAATTTTAAAAAAGGTCTGAACAAATATATATAATAATGGGTCTTGTGACTTTTGTCTCGTCCAGCCACTTGCATTGCTTCTAAACTATTGTGCCTCCCTTTTTGCTCCTTAATTCGTCAAAATTTGAACCTGTAGTAATAAAACAATACAAGATTCAATTAGTACGAATTAATGACATAGTAAAATTGAAACTAAAACAAGGAAATAAAAAAAACTTGTAATCTTATATATCGCAGGTAAACCAATCAGAAAGGATGACTATTATTTTATTTAATTATAATAAAAAATTAAAAAATAATTAAATAATGCATAAATATGTTTAAAAAATCCTAATTTTTTTAATAATTATTTAATATTTCCAATACTCCCGATACCAAAAAATCTAATACTCCAATCCGATACCGCTGATACTTCCGATACCGATACTCATACAAATGTCCGATACCGATACCGATACCGATATATTGAACTCATTAGTACAAATGAAAAGAGTATATAAGTTCATCCTCAAATACTTTTATCAACACAACATAAAACTACTTCATCCTCAAGTTCACCTTCAAATAACAATAAAATTGGAATTCATTTAATAATTTGGCAAATAGTTTTATTTGGATACCGAAAATTATTATTTGTTAATTTTAAGCCAAATGCCCATTTTAGATATCATAAATTATCTGATAATTTGGAAAGTTTGAAACTAGTTTTTTTAACAAAGGATTAGGATTATTTAGATATGTTTTTAGTGACTAATTTCTTGAAGGTTAAGTAGTCCTTTTTTGCACTTACAAGCTAAATAATGTTTGAGTGAGAATCAAAACCTACTTGTAAACATTAAATAGTATACTAAGTTTTTTGTGGTGAATGGTATTTTGACCTCATAGAAGAGCTCAAAATCTAGAAACAAATTCAAAAGTAGAGTCTAAATGTGAAAAGTAAAAGTACAATTTTCATTTTGTATGATATTGATTAAATATCATCCAAGTAGAACATTTTAATATATCTTGTACAATGATTTTGTTAGATTGTTAGATTATATTTGTAATGTAAATATAGCCCATAAGCCCAAGCCCAAATGTAGACACTGTATATATTGTAACAAACCCTAACAATGAGAAGGAAGGCATTATTATTTCCTACATGGTATCAGAGCCTCCAAAAAAAAATCTAGCCGACTTTTTCCATCTTACGCGCCCGATCCCGCGCAGATTCGCCGATCGGCCGATCCGATCCCGATCCGCGCCTGACTACGCCTGACATCGCGCCTGACCGCGGCTGCTCCCGAGCCTGACCACTCGCGGCCGCTCCCACGTCGATCCCGGCGGCACCCGCGACGAACCGATCTCGACATCCGCCGGCCTGACCGTGCCATCTCAGCGGCCGGTTCCGTCCTGCCCCCACCGTCGCGTCAAGATTCGTGCGCGCGAACCCGATCCCCTCGTGAAGAAGTTGTAGGACCGATTGTAGGAATGAGTTATAAAGCGCAATACTCTAGAGGAGGGGTGAATAGAGTAGGCAACAGAATTTAGCTATTTAAAAATGTTAGTAACAAGATCATATAATATATATCACAGATATGTAAATGAAAAGTAGAGAGTAGAGAGCAAACACAAACACAAGGATGTATACTGGTTTCCCTCTTGTGAGGACTAGTCCAGTCGGAAGAACTCTAGCTTCCAGTTGAATCCACTATGGAAAATCACCACAAGTTTTCATCCGAAGTTCTTGCAACTTCTACAACGCGAGCTTTGATTCGAAGTACTCGACCAACTTCAATTATGAAGTGTCTACCTTCAATCAAGCCTCTGATTACAATCACTCTGAAACTTCTAGATCGTACCGTACTAACAAATCGACTAGAGGATTGTAACTGGCTTGGGATTTGAAAATGATTTGCTCAGAACACTTTGGAAGAAGTAGTAGGCTTATAGAGAAGAGATATGAAAGTGAATTGGTGCATAAGTGAATTGAAATGATCGAAATCCTTCTCTATTTATAGTTTTTCCAAAGGCAGAATTCTGACAGAATTCGGACAGAATTCGGGCAGAACTCTATGAGAAAATCTCATTGGGATCCGTAACAGCAGGAAGACCAAGTTCAAAAAGCAACGTTCACTAACCGAACTCTGGCCGAGTTCTGCTAGGGTTCTGTTAGGGTTTTTGCAAATAGTTTTGGACTTTTTGAAAAGTCAAACAGTTAGAAAGTAGTTTGGGCTTTTGTAAGTGGGCTTGTTTTTAAAATAAAAGGGTATTTTGAAAATGTTTCTTGGGTAGCCTATTTGCCAGTACAATGCAGTTTACATCGTATTCCTAGACTCAATAAATATAAAAAATATATTGATGAAATAGGAAAACCAATAGCCCTTTGATGACACATTTCTTCAGATATTTGAGCAAACATGAAGACGCCTTTTTCTTTGACGGCAGTCGTCCAAAGATAAACATATCTGGAAATCTGAATACCTTTCGGGGGCTTCGCCTCCGAACTCCTGACGGGGGGCGCTGCCCCCTCGACCCCTGTCCGCTGACCGGGCAGCGGAACCCCCGATACGAGGCCCCGGATAGGTCGTTAGGCGGTTCAGAGAAATATTCATGTATAACGCCGCCTTTGGCCCATCAATAATTCTCTATTACATATGTCCTGGTTTGACAAAGCTTGATCATGCTTACTGCATGTCTATAAGACATGTTAGACGAATAAAACAATATGATACAAGCATAGCAATATGATATAGAATCATTTAGGATAATGCTAACATAAGGACAATGCTAAGTTTAGGTAGCAACATGATAGTGATTACATGAATATTAGTGATGTCATTATGGTAAACTTAATTGATTAGCCATATTCAAAAATATGATATAATCATTGGGCTAACAATCTTCCCCTTTTTGATTATGGCAAATCCTTTAAGTTTAATATATATACAATAGATGCATGTATCACTAATAAACACATAATACTAGAACAGTGTGTGCTAACTTAAACTTATGTCTCCCCCTTTGACATGATCAAAAATAAGCTCCCCCGTAATTAGAGCTAAAATGAACTCAAGCATAAGTAAAGAAGGAAAGCAAAAATGATCAAGGATTAGGAGAACAGTGTAACGACAAGTTTAGAAAATTGCATAACTATAGTACAAAAACTTTGCCAACACAGAAATCAATCAATAAATCAATCAATAATGCAATAAATAGTTTACCAACTAGAAATCCAAAAATGACATTCAAAACACATTTTGTTCATCATATTGTGTTTTGAAATAGACCAAAAAATATATATCAATATAGTAGGAATCAATCAATGGTCATAAATAAATCATGAGGAATAAAAATTTGCAGATCTAGTATATATAAAAGAAAAAATATATAATTAGACTTTTAATAATGATCATAAAAAAATATGATTCATAATTTGCCCATACAAATTAGTGAATCAATTCCATAAAGAGTATAGTCATCGAAAAAGAAATCAAAATAAATATACTAGATTCTATTCAAAATCTATACCAAAGTTCGTGCATTTGAATTCAATTACCTTAGCATGATATATGAATATCCATTAGATAAACATGAAGGTAATGAAGACAAAATACTTGAGAAGGAGAAATTCAGTCGACTTGAATGCTGCCCCGTAAAGTATGATCAGTCTAAATATAGATAATCATGAACTTTGAGATAAAATCTCAATAAGAAATACCAAATCAGTTTAAACTCAAAAGGATTATCAATAAATTAAATTAATTTTGGCAGGATAACTTTTAGAAACTCAAATGAGAGAATTAAAAATAAATATTAAAATCATATATTTTCTCATAAACTCAATACAAATCCAAATATCATGACCAACTCAACAAGATATTTAAATAAGACAATATAAGTCCATGGTGAACTAGGTATACCACATATTAAGGGCTTAAAATAATTAAAACAATTAATTTGTTCCCCCTTAAAATATGCGTATATAGTTCAAAAATAATTTATATGCATAAAATAGATAAAATAAATAATCATAAGGTCTAAGGGATATCCAAGATATGCATCTTTTCTTTCCTTTGATCAAATGAATATAAAATTCCAAACTTAAAACAAATATTATCTTTAGGCAAGAAAAATAAATATCTAATAAATAAATGCTTAAAGATTAATAAACAAAATATATCTCCAATATATATATAAAAGAAATATTTTAAGACATTAAAATATTTTGAAAATTGTCTTTAATAATAACATTTGAGTACCGGACAGATTCAATAAATCAAAAAGAAATCAAAAAGACTTTTCAAAAATGTGGAATTTATTACAAAAAACTGTCTTAATAAATGTTCGAATGCTTCCATTTTAGTCCTTAGACTAAAAGCTGACGATTCGAATCACAAACACAATTTTAATAAAAAAAATCATAAATAAATCCATTTGAACAAATAAACAAAACTAGATAAATGTCCAGAAAAAAGTGTATTCTAGATATATGGCATGTCAAGGGGATAATTGACTTGAAACAATTAACTGCTCCACCTTTACATGGCTATATCAAAAAAAATAATAGTATTGACAAAAATTAAAAAAAATTAGAGACATATTTCCAGAAGTAGAAAACTAATTCAAAAATATCAGGTCTTCTTATCAAAGTTCATTTCTTCCCTTTTAAAGCCGTTGCACGGTGTCCATCTGATAACCGGTGGCTTAAAGAAAAGAAACGCTTTGAGAGAGGAAAATTCAATATGCTTGACTTCTCCTTCTCAAAGAGTTACTGTTATAGACAGTAAATAACTAGAATAAGAAGAGAATAATAAAGCTTAAAATCATGAATATTATACAAGCTAAAGACAAAATCACAAGATCATAATATTCAATGAGTAGTCACAATATCAAATTAGTTTTAAATATAGAATAGAGTGGCAGAAAAATAAATATATCAAAAGATGACAAACATTAACCTATGAAGATCAATATATGTTACCTTTTGTAAAATTAAATAATATTATCCATCAAATCTAAATTCAAAATCTATCAGATAACAATTGCAACTAGATCTCAATAAATCTTTAGTTTATAAAGCGTTGATCAATCTTGGATTAGTTGTAGGGGTACTGTCCCAGCTAACGGATGTTCACCGGGGAACACTTAAGTACCGCTTTGCTTCGACCGTAGTCGTGGTGACAGACAGACCCTTTTTAGGCTTGTACCCAAAACAAATCTCTTCTTTAATAACCGAAGATTTAAGAAGAATTAGTGCAATATGAAAAAAAATATAAATTTTTTTAGAACAATGTAGCATACAGTATAAGATGTATCAATTACATTAATCCATATGTGCTACAAAATAATTGGGTAACAATAAAATATAAAATATTTGTAAATCAAAATGTAGGACCTAGATACGTTGATGTATTCTAGAACCTAGGGGACTGGGTTCAGTACCTTGGATCCAGAACTAGATGATAGTTGCAAGTACACCTTAATAAATCTTAAGTCTATAAAGTATTGATCACTTCGGATTAGCTATAGGGGCCGGTTCCCAGCTAGCGGTAGTCCGAAGACTAGTGCACCGTGTCGCTTCAGGCTATTTACACCTGTATAACAAAAGGACCCTTTCGGCTTGTTCCCAAAATGATCTCTACTCTTAAGAACTTAGATTCAAAGGAATATATGCAGTATCATCGAACAACATCAAAATCCAGAATTCCTAAAAGTAAATACCTAAGGAATGGTTTATCAAGATCAGGATATTAAAAATATCATGTATCCAAAATGTCAACCAAAAAGCCAAAAAAATAAAAACATCATTAAAAGAGGCTTTGAGGAAGAAGCTGATAAAGATAAGAACATAAATTGTTCAAAGAGATCAATAGCTTAAGTATAAGATAAGCACAAGTTTAAAAACTACTTTTTAAAATAATATATAACTTGAACTTAACTCATATATCCCCATATTTATACAAAAATATAAGAAACATGAGCAATATATAAATGAAAATAAATTATTCATGTATCCGTAATAAGCACACCAAAAATATCACAAGATCAAAAACTTGCATAAATATGTTTTATCAGACAAAGATGTAATTGATTCATAAGAAGTTAATCAAAATAAAATATGAGAATCAATAGTAAAGTATATTATGCAAGCACAAGGTTAACATAAAAAATATGTATATATTTTTCAAGTAAGTAGAAGACTCGTGCTAAACATACATACTTACAAAATATTAATCAAAGTAAATATGACATGTTAATGACAAATCGGTAAGAAGTGGCCATTAAAAAAATATTAAAGACAAAAAAGTCAAAACATTTTCACCAAAACAAAATTAGCTCCTATGCATGCTTCAAGAATAAAACTAAAATAAAGAGCATACATAGATAAATATGTCACACTAATAAAATACTATATAGTGTGAACTAAATATTTAAGCTAAACAGCTAGTCAAGCTAGGATTATGCCTCACATTGATTCAAACAATAGACAATTTAAAAGACATCAATGAAAGCTAATAGTAAGAAATCAGTAAGAACATGCTAGATATTAAAAACTATTTAGGAAGCATATTACCGAAATGGTTCTAGTGACCACACTTTTGTTGGTGCAATTGCATGGAAGATGACCTTTGTAGCTTTGCAATCACCAACATGTTTCATGGTTCTGAGGTTCAGCATAAGTAGCTCCACCTGAAATATTAGGTGAGGAATTTGGTATCCAATACTTGGATCCACATTTGTTAGCTTTGGGAACCCATTTACATAGGTTCATATCAACTAGCTTTCTAATCTGACAACAATTAGAAACATGTCCATTCATACCACAATAATGACAGAAAGAATTAACATTAGTACTATGTGCAGCAGTATGAGAATGTGCAATAGTGTGATATGATATACGTGGATACTTGTAATAGAAAGCATGGTTATGTGAAGCTTTAGCTTTGCTTGCTTCCTTTCTAGATCATCTGTCGTGTGTGACTTTGTGATGTGCTAAGTGTCTTGTGTTAGACTGAGTCGTAGGTTGTACTACCTGCTTTCCCAGTCTAATCTCTAACTTTTTAGAGTTAGCACAGATCTCATCATACTTAGCAGTAAGAGCATCAATTCTACATGAAGCAATAGAATACTTCTTCTTTTCTGATTCTAATTCCTCCTTAAGTTTAGCATTTTCTTGAGTGCTTTTCTCAATGCAATCAAGTGCCTCATGCAATCTAAACTTCAGTGTGGAAATCTTAGTAGAATTATCAGAAAGAGAACTATTTCTAGCATCATTCAATAAGCAAGTAAGCTTTTCAATCTCACACTTATAGGATAGAATATCCTTTCTAGCTTGCTTATATTTATCTAATATTTTCTTGTGTTCTTCTAATAGATCACTGAAAGCATCAGATAACTCATCATAAGAAAATTCATTCTCTTCAAGAAGGGAATTATTCTGTACCTCGTTAGATAATACCATTGAGCATAAATTTGCAACTTTATGAGGTCTCTCTTCTTCTTCTTCTTCATCTTCTTCTTTTTCTTCTTCTTCTTCTTCTTCTTCTTCTTCTTCTTCTTCTTTTACTTCTTCTTCAGAATCTCTTGTTTCGCTTTCACACCATATGCTCGTGCTAGTGTACTTGTGAGACGATGATCTTCCTTCATTTGATTATTCGTAGTGACTCTCCTTTCTAGTAGTAGTACAATCTTCTTGGATGTGGTCTATCTTCTTGTAGTTGTCACATACAAGCTCTTCTTCGTATAAAGGATTGTGTTGTACCTTAAATCCCAATTCTATCATGCACATATTTGCATCATTAAGAAGACTATCCTTCTCTTTGGAGTTGCTAGCTTTGCTTTCATACCTGCACTCATAAGTAGCTTCAAGAACTTTTCAAATTTTATGAGATGTTGTGCAAGTATTAATAAAATTAAATATATTTGTGTCTACAGCACAATAAAATATATGCATAGCTTTTGCATCAAGGCTAGCTAACTTCTTCTCTCCCTCCGTGTAACTATAATAAGGCTTGTTGATTATAGAGGATGTGAGAATAGAAGTGATAGTAGGCTTCTTGTAGCCGGTGACAACAACTGACCATAAGTCAAAATCTAGATACTTCAGGTAGAAGCTCATCCGTGTCTTCCAATAGCTATAGTTTGTTCCATCAAATAGTAGGAGTCTATTTGAGGATTGCTCTTCAGTTGTGAAGTACATACTTGCTATATGTGATATTGTGATCTATGTAACAGTTATAATAAATAATATAATAGCAATGTTACCTCGCTTTACCTGTATAATCCGCTCTGATAATGAGGATCAGCTCCATGAATGTTAAGCCAAATAATAGAGTCCTTGCTAGGATACCAATTGAAGGAGCAATTGGTATAAGCAATAATATCTCTATAAGGAGCACCTGTAATAATATCTCTAGAAGGAGAACCTGCTCTGATACCAATTATAGGAGCAGCAATATCTATATAACAAGCACCTGCTCTGATACCAATTATAGGAGCAATAGGTATGAGCAGCAATATCTATATACCAAGCACCTGTTTGCCATGAAATATAAAAGAACAGAACAATTATCGGAGGACCGAACTTTTACTTCACGTTACAAACTCGCTTGTACAAAGAAAGCCTAGGGACGAAAACCTAGGTACAGCAGTCTAAGTACAATTGTTTATTTTAGATTCTGGGGGGTGACGATAGAGGCTCGGGAAGGCGACGGCAGCCATGCCTTACTCCTTGGACGATCGGTATGCAGCCTTGGCTCCTGTGAAGAGATGGTTGGCGTTGATGAAGAAATGCTCTTCTTGCTCTCCCTCTATTACTCTTCTGGCTTCCCTCTCTCTTTGTATTTTCTCTCTGATTATTGGGGGAGTCTCTCTGTATGGGCGTATCTCTCTCTGACCATATATATCTCTTTTTACAAGGGAATGGCACCTTGCTATTTATAATAGTGGGATCTCCTCATTAGGATTGCCAATGATTGCCTCTTGGAGATGGCGACGGCCATTGGATTGGTCAATCTAGGTCGTTCGCTTTTGATTGTGACGAATCCGAGCCATTGAGTGTAGATTACACCAAATTCCATCAGCAATTAATGCTGATTGGAATAAATCTTCCTCATAATGATCTTCTGATGTCTGCGAATAAATTAGATTTATTCTCCTGCCACGTGTCCCAGATTATTGGGATTTGACCCAATCTTTGGTTACAGTAAATCTGAGAAATTGATCGGCTTAGGACACGTGTCCTAGGAGCCACTGGGGGGATTTGAACCGCATGACGAGTGAGCCGTATATGACTTTGGGCCGCATATGGTTAGGGCCACGTGTCAGGGCTGCCTGGGTAGTGGCCCTCCCTCGAGCCTTTGAATCACATGGAGGTGATCATTGCGAGCCGCATAGGGATACATCCGCCTGAGCCGCATGGGAATGGTCCTCTTGAACCGCATGAGAAGTCTTTGCTCGAGCCGTATGAGGTTGTCTCGGCCTGAGCCGCATAGGACGGCTTCATTCTGAACCGCATGAGAAGTCTTTGCTCGAGCCGCGTACGAACGCCCACGTGGCAAGGCCACGTGGCATTTTTATGGCTCTCGGGGGATTTGTGTCAGAGATCTCTTTTCTCTTCCCTAGAAGTCTGTCATTATGACAGAGTCATAATTACTTCTTTTTGTGTCAGGGCTGTCACTTTTTCAGAGTTGTCAGCCGTCAAACAGTTAATGCGAGAGGGCAGAGGAGAGGGTTGTCCCGCCACGTGTCTTCTGAGCCGCATGGGATATATTGGGCCGCATAGTCCCTTATGCCTCATGACTCTCTGAGTCGCATGGGTTTTCTGAGCCGCATGGGGTTCTTTGGCCGCATGGGTCATTTTCTTTAATATTTTCTATGCTTCTACAAGACCCCCTTCAAAGTTTTCAATTTGCAAAATTGAAATACTTTGAATAAGAAGAATGGCTGTGTTCTTCTAGCCGCATATGAAACCCTGACCGCATAGAGACCTTGGCCGTATAGATTGTTCAGCCGCATAGGTGGTTCAGCCGCAGGGGACTGTTCAGCCGCATAGCTTCTTGCCACGTGTGCGGGTCTTTAATTGCCTCAAATTCGTTTCAGCGTCATTTTTGTAGGGAGAATCCCAAGGGTCAGCTCATTAAATCTTTAGAATTTTACGCCCTGGTTGAATCTTGGAGACGAAACCCAAGGAGTCGGTTTCGCTTTTTATGAGGCGGTCATTGGCCCACGTGTCCTCCTTCTCTTGTCCTCCTATAAATAGGAGGAGTTTGAAGAGAGTGAAGGCTTCTTTATTTTCTTTCTTTTTCCTCAAACCTTCCCTATCTCGATTGCCCTTCCCCTCTTCGATAATTAATGGCTCCCAAGAAGACCATGGCTTTAAAGGGCAAGAAGGCAGCCTCTACTTCCGCCTCGGCTGCGGCTGCTACTCTGCCGGTCGTCGTACCTGATGTTCAACCTGACGTTCACCCCTCCATTACTGTTAAGGACAATGTATGAGTTAAAGAACCCTAACTGCCATGGCTACGTCGCATACTTTATGCACGAGTCTTTGTAAATCGCATGTTCGCCCTACGGCTGAGCTACGAGCCGCATAAGAAAACTACCGTGTCTGCATACGCGCTTCGTCGGCTAAGCCGCATAAGCGACGCTAAACCGCATAAACTTTTATTGCACGGAGCCGCATAAGTGTTCTTCTGAGCTTGAGCCGTATGAGGCTTTTTGGAGCCGCATAAGACTTCGGAGCCGCATAAAGCTTCATGGAGCCACATGGATGTTTTCTTGAGCCGCATGAGGCTTGAAAGCACCCAATCAGCTCTCTTTATCCCTCCGTTTAACTTACTTTTCTCTGTCTTTTCTTCAGTGAATCTGCCGGTTAACGCTGCTGGAGAACTCTTGGTGGGTAGCGCCCAAGCTGCTCTCGGCTATAGGTACGACCATATTGTTCAGCATATGATGGACCAGTTTCCGAGCGATGAGCCTCTGGCTAGATTGAATGCCATCAAGAATCAGTCTTTCCATTTCCTTAATGCTATGATGAACTCCAAGAAATTTGAAGGGGGGTATTTGAAGCCTGCGTTCTTTTTTTGGAGACGCCTTGACCGTGGAGAACAATCATGTTCTGGAGGTGTCGGAGAATTGGAGTTTTGTCTCTAACGGGATGGCTATCCGCATCCCCCAGATGGAGCGACACTTTCCATTATCTTGGTTCAATATGCTCCCATTGGACCGGAAGATGGAGGAGACTTTAACCCCTACCAGAAGTGGGATGTTCGTGGGGAACATCCATTAATAACAATCTAAAGTCTGTGACTGCCGGCAAGGTGCATACTAGCTGTTCTGTGATGGGATTGGTCCCAGGTTCATTCCTGAATGTGGCGGGCCCTAACTTCACATTTTCTACCGCTGATACTTTTATAAATCAACTTGCTCGGAAAGGCTCCTATCCCGTTGGTCGGTTGATGTTCCCTGGTTGGGTACACCCTATACCCTCGTGGACCAATTTGTCTACTTGGATCTTGCAGAAGTATGAGGCCTTTTTGTGCGAGATTGTCACGACCCACACCCACTGTGAGGGTACAAGAACGTAACAACGCCCAGCCTACGCCGCAGTGTCGGCGGTAGAACGCTGTCCTAGGTCAATCATCTAACAATATAAAGGTACCTGTACAGTATATACACTCCGAATGGAGGTGACATAACAATATACAGTCTCAATCACATCTAAGGCAGAATGATGAAAATAAAAGATAGATAGATACTGGAATAAAAAGATCCATAGGATACAATCAGAGAGAGAGACTAAGTGTCTGCTGCTATACAAAACAGAACATCCAGCTCAACTACAAGTCTCTAATACTGAAAAAGAAAGAATATATACAATTAGATCTCAGAAGACAGAAATAGTAAACCTAGACTAGGGAGCCTCAGTCTCTAAGCTAGTGGATCAGGCTGGAAATCTGGGTCACACATGTCATCTACAGCTGTCCCATAGTAAGTGTCTACGCAGGCCTCATCCTCATCCTCTGTAATATTTTCAACAGGTCCAGTCAGGATGAGAGCGAGTATAAAATATCTCACGCAATTCATATCGATTTAGGAAATATAAAGCATGCAATAGAGTAAAGTACATGAAACGCTGAAAGAAGAAGATATATGAAAAACAGTAGAGATTTGATAACAGGAAATATCTAAATATGATAAGTAAGAAGTGTAAGGAACATATGATTTTAGAGTACAATCTGGTTATGTAAACGGGCTAGAAAAATGCAATGGTAACTCCATTGTACGTGGGTGTATAATAGACATATACAATAGTTATACAATGTTATACAATAGGATTTGAGTACATAACCAATTCTACTCCCCCTTCCCAATCAATACACAAGGATCTACTCCAGTTACGTTATCTTATACAATAGTGTACAATGTTATATAATGGATGTACAATGTTATACAATAGTGTACAATGGTCTATCCCTGGGGCTCATGTGATAATAAGAGTACAATATGCACAATGAGTATACAAGGATATGGGTATTCAATAAATACAATATGGAAGTGAAACGCACATCACAATATGTATTTAGTGAATACGAGGAGATAACATCTCAAAAGAAGATCTATATAGTACTAATCCGTGATAACAGTCGTGTCAGCATCAAGTACAGTAATCTAGAGCAAGAATGTAAATTCATACAAGTATGAAACGGTCAGAGAATGTACTCGCCTGTAACTGAGTGTCCAATATGAAAAGTACCGTCCAAGGAGTGGTGTCTGGCTCCTAATCAGAATAGCACAAGTCACAACAAGTCCAGAATAGTAAAATGGAGTCCTACTATGCATTCTACATGATTCTAAGTCAATCTAGGCCAAAGTCAACTCTTGGTCAACTTTGGTCAACCCTAGAAGTCAAACTAGGTCAACTTAGTCTAATCAAGTCTAAACTCAACTATCTAGGTCTAACAAGTCATGCTAGGCTCTAACAAGTCTATACTAGACAACACACAACATTCCAAGTACCCATACACCTATGCATATACAACACTATATATATAGATACAATTATTTGGATTTACATTATACATTCTAGGCTAAATACTATATGTATACATATAGATATACATTTCACACACATATATATAGGCACATTACACCATACATATGTACATAGATATATAATATACACATGAATATGCATATGGAGAGGGAAGCATGTGTGTGGTGTGTGACAGGACAATACAAGAAGGCTATGTGTGTGTGTAGGAATTTAATAGACAGTGACAACAGCCCCTGTTCTCAGGTGTTGATATAAAGAACCCAGTTTTAAGTGAAGGTGCTTGCTAAGTGTAAATCTGGAACTTAACCAACAGTCCTAATGATCAGTTAACATCCAACTGTAAAGGAGACAATTTATCAGTCCAAAACAGTGTAATATATTTGAAAGAAAACAGTGGATGAATTAGAAGGAAAGGCAATCCAACATCAAGTTAAAACTGGAATTATTCATACCTAGTTTCAGATTTACATTGCAAGGTTATCAGTTACAATTCAATTAACCAATTATCAGTCCCAAACCCACAGTGTAATCATCAAGTCTGTGAAGGACTTTAGGAATACAACTGATAGTGTAACAGTGTACAGTTCATCAAAATCTCAGGTTAGACACATTGCAACACACATAGATTTAAGAATAATCAAGAACAGTTCACTATCCCTACCATGACTAGCACCCTAACAGTGTAACAACTGATCACAACTCAAAGATTAACGTTTTCACAAGGTTAGAATCAACCAGGCAACATCATTTTAAAAAAAACTGGAAATAAAGGTTAACAAGCAGTATTAACTTGTATCAGTTAATTCATTAGAGCCCCAACTCATAGTTCAAATCCTAATTATATGGATCCAACACATATTCCAACAAGTAAATCATCTTATCATAGGCTAACCATTCTGTGGGATTCATTAGACAGTGGAGAACAATTGGATTAAAAGGATAAAATGGATTTGACAGGGAAGAAAACCAAATGAATATCAATGTATCAGAAATCCCATAGTTCACCCCAATTCGAGCCCAAAAACCCCACATTAAACCTAAACAATTTGTAACCCTTTAATAGCAGAGATTAAACATGATATTTAGAAACTAATTAGCCATTAAAACATCACTTAAAAACATTTAAAATGATTTAATCATCAGAATACTATTTACAGGACAATACAGTGAGCCATTCCTCGTGTACGTGTGCACGCGTGTCGTGTGCACGACACGACACGAACTAGGTCGAGTCCCTTTGCAGGGTGGTTCGCCTAGGGTCCTCCTAGGTCTGTGTCACCCTGGTTTGGGTCAACGTGTCCTGTGTCGTGATTGGAACAGGCGTATCAGAACCAAAAACCACTGAAACCAACACAGGCAAAAACCAATTCACACATTCGGGCGTGTCCGACACGACACCATAGGTCATGCCAGTTGGGGAGTGTCGTGACAGACACTGCCCCAAAGTGTCCAGTGAAACTCATGTGCTCTAGTGCCGTGTCCAGTGAGCAATCGTGCTCGAGTAGCAGGGGAAGTGAACCAGTCCCGAGCCAGTGCACACAGCAGTGTCCAGTCCGATTTGCACCCGACACAGACACAAAACGACCATGGTCCCTTCACAAAAATCAACGAGCACACATAGATCTACATTCCTCTTCAAACAGAAATTAAAAACAGCAAAATTAATCTCTCAGGGATATTTCGTCGAACACCCTACACACATGACTGATACGTGTCCGATATGGACACGTAACGGATCCAAAACCTAGGGTTAGCCTATCCTACTATTAGGGTAGGGCTTGGGCTTTCCTAAAATGCAAACCAACAAGAAAATCATGGGTTAGAATTGGTTTTACCTATTGATGAATAATGGATGCAAAAGTCCTCAAATGGGATGAACTCCTAAAGCCACCAAGTCCCACAAATTGATGTCTTCCTACAATAAATTATACCAGCAGCAAGAGGGTGGGTTTTAGGTCCTAATGAAATTGGTTTGGGGAAGAAAAGATTTAAATTGGATTTTTAATGAATTTTGGAAGATGGAACTCACCTCTTTCCTTAGAACTTTTGGATGAACCCTAAAAGAGGCTAGCCCTAAAATCTAGGAGGGACTTTATAGTGGGGGAAATGATCAATAGTGGTTGCCATGGGCTGATTAGGTTTAGGTTTGGCTACATGGTGTGGGCCTATGGGCTTTAAGTCTCAAGTCATTAATCATGACTTATGAAGTCATAAGCCATATTAGTCAAATCAACTCCAAATCCCTCCAAATAAGTTCCTATGACTTAAACTTCACTAAATTAGGTCAAAACAAGTTTACTTAACCTAACCAAGTGGTCTTAACCTAGGTCAGTCACTAGGTTAGTCTCCTAGTCAACACTAATCAACCCTTATTCAAACCATTCCAAAATAAATTCTAAAAATTCCCATAAATTCAAATAAATTATAATAAAATCAAATAACCCCAAAATATCTAAATACCCTAATCACATGGCTAGGCTCTAGGGTAGACAGTCTCTACTATTCACTAGCAAAACACCATAATCACAAGTCATAAAATTAAATAGTTTAAAAATAATTAAAAATTACTAAAAATCAGAATATGAAATAAATATCATTAAATAATAATTATACTTACAAAATTTCAAAAATACCCTCTTCTGGAAAACTGGGTGTTACAATCCTACCCACCTTATAAAAATTTCGTCCTCGAAATTAAAATGGTAGTAGTCCTTCTAGGTCAAACACCCCACAATCAGAGTCTCAAACATACCGTTAGATAATCATATGCGTCTGTCCAAAACCATGATACTCAGAATCTCTGTCATGCCAGTGAGCAAGGCTACGATAATCACAGAGCCCTCAACTATGGTACATACCTCTAGAATTGTGGTATTTAAAATTTTCGCATTACCGCGCGCTTGGCAGCGAAAACCTTAAATTCCTACACCCGAGAAATACATCCATAGTCCGACTATATGTCCTCACTATGCCTGCTAGTATGACCCTAGAGGATTCTAAAATCTCATAATCGAGGCGACCTAGCCCATACGACTTATCTCAGAAGAAAATTAATCATATTGAAACACCAGATCAAACTTATCAACAATGAAGAAACAGATAGGAAAAGATGGAACTGAATTTTAACATAGGAATTGCAGAATTGAATCAAAAGAACAGAACCTGCAACTAGATCTCCAACGGCCTGAGCATCCTCGGCTGACATGGCGAAAGTTCGCCCTGGCTGGCCTCCCCTGACCTGCTGCTGATGCTGAACAAACCTTTGCTGCTGAGTCTGCAATGGTGGTCCCCTCTGCTGCCCTGCCGGAGCTCTAGCTCCTGGTATTATCTGAGCCAAAGGTGTCGGGTTCTTGGGACACTCTCTACATTGATGCTCCACTGATCCGCAAAGCAAACACATGCCCAGCCTCTTCCTACAGTCGTCCCACCCATGGCCTTGCTTCTTGCAGAAGTTGCACACAGTATTCTGCTGCTGCCTGGGTGCCTGCTGATACTGCACCTGTCTCTGTCCCTGATACTGAACAGGCCTCTGCTGCTGCTGCTGGAAATGGACCATCGGCTGCTGAAACTCATGCTGAACGTACCGCCTCTTGGCCGGTCCTCCGCTGCTGCTGCCCCCAACTGGGTCTCGCCCCCTCTTGAGCCTAAGCTCAAGATCATCCTCCGCCAATAAGGCTCCCGTCAAAATCTCCTCAAAAGTAGCATCTCTGTTCCCCTTGGTCAGGGACTTGACCTCCTTGACCAGACCCTTCCGAAACCTCTGGGCCTTCGCCGTCTCGCTCAACCCCTCAACAAACCTGCCAAGACGGCCAAACTCTCCCGCATACTCCTCTACTGAGAGGCTCCCCTGGACCAAGCTCTCAAACTGCATCTCCAAGGCTCTGACTGTTGAATCTGGGAAGAACTTCTTCTTGAAGAAGCCCCTGAACTGCTCCCAAGTCTGCCCTGGTACCCCCACCCTGGGGTCCGACTGATACCAGGTGCGAGCAAGATCTCGCATCCGGCTAGCTGCTGCCTCGATCTGAAGGTCTGCTGGAATCCTGGCCAAGCGGAAGATCTCCTCCATATGCTCGATCCACTCGTCGGCATACAGGATCCCCTCTGTCCCCATGAAGTCTCTGGGGCTCATCTTCTGAAACTGCTCGATCCCTGGTGTCCTCTGCTGCTGCACCACTGGTCGAGCTGCGGCTGTCGTGACGGCCAACTCCATGCCTCTGTCCTGCCGAGCTTGCTGTCGGTCCATGAACTGCTGGAAATACGCGAACATCTGAGCTGCGTCCACATGTCCTGGAGGCGGTGGCGGCTGGAAAGGATCCTCTGGAATGACTGGGTCCTGCCTTCGAACTGGTGAAGGCATACCCTCAGCTACTACTGCTGCTGAAGTCCCAATATGAGCAGAGGTGGCAGGAGCTGTAGCCTCCCGACCCTGCTGAACTGGCTGAGAGGTAGCAGTCCCTTCTACAGTATCTCCATGAATGGCACGCTGTAATCACGTCTCCACCATCCTTAAGACAGCTCAAACAAATAACTGCTGAGAATGAGTCGAAATAGCAAAGGAGGACAGTTATATTCAAGGAGAACAATATCAGCAAGAACTGAGATGGTATGAATTTGATATGAGTTTTTCCTAGTGTGATTGAGTACCTTTAAAATATCCTAATCCTATTGCAGGCTGTAGTGATACTCTAGTTCGAATACCACTACATAAACTCGACCTGCATGGGCCACCACTAAAAACATGTCACGACCCGCACCCACTGTGAGGGTACGAGAACGTAACAACGCCCAGCCTACGCCGCAGTATCGGCGGTAGAACGCTGTCCTAGGTCAATCATCTAACAATATAAAGGTACCTGTACAGTATATACACTCCGAATGGAGGTGACATAACAATATACAGTCTCAATCACATCTAAGGCAGAATGATGAAAATAAAAGATAGATACTGGAATAAAAAGATCCACAGGATACAATCAGAGAGAGAGACTAAGTGTCTGCTGCCATACAAAACAGAACATCCAACTCAACTACAAGTCTCTAATACTGAAAAAGAAAGAATATATACAATCAGATCTCAGAAGACAGAAATAGTAAACCTAGACTAGGGAGCCTCAGTCTCTAAGCTAGTAGATCAGGCTGGAAATCTGGGGTCACACATGTCATCTACAGCTGTCCCATAGTAAGTGTCTACGCAGGCCTCATCCTCATCCTCTGTAATATTTTCAACAGGTCCAGTCAGGACGGGAGCGAGCACAAAACATCTCACGCAGTTCATATCGAGTTAGGAAATATAAAGCATGCAATAGAGTAAAGTACATGAAATGCTGAAAGAAGAAGATATATGAAAAACAGTAGAGATTTGATAACAGAAAATATCTAAATATGATAAGTAAGAACTGTAAGGAACATGTGATTTTAGAGTACAATCTGGTTATGTAAACGGGCTAGAAAAATACAATGGTAACTCCATTGTACGTGGGTGTACAATAGACATATACAATAGTTATACAATGTTGTACAATAGGATTTGAGTACATAACCAATTCTACTCCCCCTCCCCAATCAATACACAAGGATCTACTCCAGTTACGTTATCTTATACAATAGTGTACAATGTTATACAATGGATGTACAATATTATACAATAGTGTACAATGGTCTATCCCTAGGGCTCATATGATAATGAGAGTACAATATGCACAATGAGTATACAAGGATATGGGTATTCAATAAATATAATATGGAAGTGAAACGCACATCACAATATGTATTTAGTGAATACGAGGAGATAACATCTCAAAAGAAGATCCATATAGTACCAATCCGTGATAACAGTCGTGTCAGCATCAAGTACAGTAATCTAGAGCAAGAATGTAAATCCATGAAAGTATAAAACGGTCAGAGAATGTACTCGCCTGTAACTGAGTGTCCAATATAAAAAGTACCGTCCAAGGAGTGGTGTCTGGCTCCTAATCAGAACAGCACAAGTTACAACAAGTCCAGAATAGTAAAATGGAGTCCTACTATGCATTCTACATGATTCTAAGTCAATCTAGGCCAAAGTCAACTCTTGGTCAACTTTGGTCAACCCTAGAAGTCAAACTAGGTCAACTTAGTCTAATCAAGTCTAAACTCAACTATCTAGGTCTAACAAGTCATGCTAGGCTCTAACAAGTCTATACTAGACAACACACAACATTCCAAGTACCCATACACCTATGCATATACAACACTATATATATAGATACAATTATTTGGATTTACACTATGCATTCTAGGCTAAATACTATATGTATACATATAGATATACATTTCACACATATATATATATATAGGCACATTACACCACACATATGTATATAGATATATAATATACACATGAATATGCATATGGAGAGGGAAGCATGTGTGTGGTGTGTGACAGGACAATACAAGAAGGCTATGTGTGTGTGTAGGAATTTAATAGACAGTGACAACAGCCCCTGTTCTCAGGTGTTGATATAAAGAACCCAGTTTTAAGTGAAGGTGCTTGCTAAGTGTAAATCTGGAACTTAACCAACAGTCCTAATAATCAGTTAACATCCAACTGTAAAGGAGACAATTTATCAGTCCAAAACAGTGTAATATATTTGAAAGAAAACAGTGGATGAATTAGAAGGAAAGGCAATCCAACATCAAGTTAAAACTGGAATTATTCATACCTAGTTTCAGATTTACATTGCAAGGTTAGCAGTTACAATTCAATTAACCAATTATCAGTCCCAAACCCACAGTGTAATCATCAAGTCTGTGAAGGACTTTAGGAATACAACTGATAGTGTAACAGTGTACAGTTCATCAAAATCTCAGGTTAGACACATTGCAACACACATAGATTTAAGAATAATCAAGAACAGTTCACTATCCCTACCATGACTAGCACCCTAACAGTGTAACAACTGATCACAACTCAAAGATTAACGTTTTCACAAGGTTAGAATCAACCAGGCAACATCATTTTAAAAAAACTAGAAATGAAGGTTAACAAGCAGTATTAACTTGTATCAGTTAATTCATTAGAGCCCCAACTCATAGTTCAAATCCTAATTATATGGATCCAACACATATTCCAACAAGTAAATCATCTTATCATAGGCTAACCATTCTGTGGGATTCATTAGACAGTGGAGAACAATTGGATTAAAAGGATAAAATGGATTTGACAGGGAAGAAAACCAAATGAATATCAATGTATCAGAAATCCCATAGTTCACCCCAATTCGAGCCCAAAAACCCCACATTAAACCTAAACAATTTGTAACCCTTTAATAGCAGAGATTAAACATAATATTTAGAAACTAATTAGCCATTAAAACATCACTTAAAAACATTTAAAATGATTTAATCATCAGAATACTATTTACAGGACAATACAGTGAGCCATTCCTCGTGCACGTGTGCACGCGTGTCGTGTGCACGACACGACACGAACTGGGTCGAGTCCCTTTGCAGGGTGGTTCGCCTAGGGTCCCCCTAGGTCTGCGTTACCCTGGTTTGGGTCAACGTGTCCTGTGTCGTGATTGGAACAGGCGTATCAGAACCAAAAACCACTGAAACCAACACAGGCAAAAACCAATGCACACATTCGTGCATGTCCGACACGATACCATAGGTCATGCCACTTGGGGAGTGTCGTGACAGACACTGCCCCAAAGTGTCCAGTGAAACTCACGTGCTCTAGTGCCGTGTCCAGTGAGCAATCGTGCTCGAGTAGCAGGAGAAGTGAACCAGTCCCGAGCCAGTGCACACAGCAGTGTCCAGTCCGATTTGTACCCGACACAGACACAAAACGACCATGGTCCCTTCACAAAAATCAACGAGCACACATAGATCTACATTCCTCTTCAAACAGAAATTAAAAATAGCAAAATTAATCTCTCAGGGACATTTCGTCGAAAACTCTACACACATGACTGATACGTGTCCGATATGGACACGTAACGGATCCAAAACCTAAGGTTAGCCTATCCTACTGTTAGGGTAGGGCTAGGGCTTTCCTAAAATGCAAACCAACAAGAAAATCATGGGTTAGAATTGGTTTTACCTATTGATGAACAATGGATGCAAAAGTCCTCAAATGGGATGAACTCCTCAAGCCACCAAGTCCCACAAATTGATGTCTTCCTGCAATAAATTATACCAGCAGCAAGAGGGTAGGTTTTTGGTCCTAATGAAATTGGTTTGGAGAAGAAAGGATTTAAATTGGATTTTTAATGAATTTTGGAAGATAGAACTCACATCTTTCCTTAGAACTTTTGGATGAACCCTAAAAGAGGCTAGCCCTAAAATCTAGGAGGGACTTTATAGTGGGGGAAATGATCAATAGTGGCTGCCATGAGCTGATTAGGTTTAGGTTTGGCTACATGGTGTGGGCCTATGGGCTTTAAGTCTCAAGTCATTAATCATGACTTATGAAGTCATAAGCCATATTAGTCAAATCAACTCCAAATCCCTCCAAACAAGTTCCTATGACTTAAACTTCACTAAATTAGGTCAAAACAAGTTTACTTAACCTAACCAAGTGGTCTTAACCTAGGTCAGTCACTAGGTTAGTCTCCTAGTCAACACTAGTCAACCCTTATTCAAACCATTCCAAAATAAATTCTAAAAATTCCCATAAATTCAAATAAATTATAATAAAATCAAATAACCCCAAAATGTCTAAATACCCTAATCACATGGCTAGGCTCTAGGGTAGACAGTCTCTACTATTTACTAGCAAAACACCATAATCACAAGTCATAAAATTAAATAGTTTAAAAATAATTAAAAATTACTAAAAATTAGAATATAAAATAAATATCATTAAATAATAATTATACTTACAAAATTTCAAAAACACCCTCTTCTGGAAAACTGGGTGTTACAGAGATTGGCCTTTACCACGCTATCCGAGGCACCAGTCATGGCTTGTCCATAAACAAGAAGCTGTTCATGTCTCTGCTGGAGATGTATAATTGCCGTACGGGAACCTTTTACACACCGGTAGGGGAAATGGGACTCGCGCTCCATGAAATACACGTGGTCTCCAAGCTTCCTTGGGGGGACGAAGCTTTTGAAGCGTATACTCCTACTAATGAGGAACTCGAAGATTTGGAACGACGGTATCCTAGCTTCGTGGCTCTTTACCAAGAGATATTGTACCATTATAGCACATGTCATCAGATAACCCGAAAAGATAGTAACTCGGAAGGGAATGCTCCCTATACCAAGGACTGGGTGTACTATCTCTTTCCGACAGATGCCTCAGGTCAAGTCACCTCTCGTTGCCCTCGATCTCGGGAAGCGGTTAAGGACTTGGTGTCGTCAGCTAAGAGAGTGGCCACTACCAGTGACAGATTCGGGAGCAAGACTGACGCTTTTGGTTACTTTTACCAAAATACTTAAGAACTGTCCGAGAAAGCACTTCTGGCGGGATTTTTGATGATCTGGCTACGAAATTGTGTAGTCTCGGAAGGAGCCGATTCTATTGAGAGAATTAGTCGTAACTTCATCCTTCCGGCTGTGAAGTTAGTTTTGCGAATCATGCTAGCTCTCCTCCCGGCCATGGTGTGTAGCATACACCGTGGCCTTCGTACCTTCACGTCTAAAGTCATTGCTCACGACGTGACCAAAGATTTTGAATGAACTGAGTTGCCCTATCACTATTTGATGGGGTGGCTGCTGATATATTATACATCTTTGATGAGACCGGGCTCTAAAGACGGTGTGACTGATGATGACGCATTTATCTTTCGCTATCGTGATGAGCCTTGGGAATGTGAGACCATGCGGGCTTGTCGGATGGCATTGGCAAGGGCAGATAAGTATCATATTTTTGTATCCGTCCCTCGCATTACTGCCAGGAACATAGAGGCTGTACATATTGACGGTATCACGCCCCCTCAGCTTCTGGATGGTCAGATGCTCCTACGGCTGCGTAACATCCGTCCCGTACATCTGGTGTATCGTAATCGCAATCCTGTCTTTCTGGAGCCTTATCTGCCTAGCAGGTTTGCCCGGCAGTTTGGATACAGCCAACTTTGTCTGGACAGCCCCAGTTCTTGTCTGGGTTATGAAGGTAGCCTTCTTGATGGTGTCAGGGCTTGGCAATATTATGATTCGTTCCATACTCGTACCATTTTCTTGGTCCCTGCTATTAAGGAGTCAGTAGAGATCTTGTATATGGCGGCTTTGTATCATATCATGGCGAACAAACCTCCGGTCGGTTTTAACCCATGTACCAGTTTTATTGTTGGTACCGGTCTGGAGGAAGGCTCTCAAGGGGCCAAGAAAAGAAAGACTAGAGCCGAAGTGCCAGATTTGGATCCCGCTGCTGAGGGTGATAAAGGCAACGAGCATGATAAAGATGACTCTATCCATCCAGTGGTAGACGCAGAGGTGGGTCAGCCGCATGTTTTGTCAGATGAGATGTTAGGGGATCAGTCCCTCGTTGCGCCTGGTCCTACTCCAAAACGTAGCGGGCAAGTTTCTCCTGTTGGCGGTGTTTCTCGATCCCGGAAGCTGGTTGCGGCTAGGCACCGCCCGCTAGCCATAAAAGAAAGTGGAGAAGAAGTCAACCCTGCGTCAGAGGTAACAAAACCGCTCTCAATTCCTTCTTCCTTCTTTCCTCCGAGCTTCAATTCTAATCATCTTCGTTCCCTCTTTTAGGTGTCAGGAGAAGAAGAAGAGTTTCAAGATGTCGAGGCGGTGACCCAGGATGACGGGGACTCCCGTGAGCCTGTTCATTTTCAAGATGATACAGATCAATCTGTATCCCCCTTCAAGGTGACGGGGGCAGAGGACGTGACTGAGTTTGACTCGGAGATCGTGGGTGAGGGGACCATGCCAGTTGTGGATGAGCTGCAGCCTTCATGTCCCTCCCCTGGTAAGATTAGCCGAATCTTAACCTGTGAGGAAGCCTATCTGCTTTATCATCACATCCTTCGGGTTACGTCGATTGATTATTATTCCGGACATACAGGTCCTGTCCCTCCAGTGCCGAGGATGGACGTCGTTGAGACAACCCCAACCGAAGGGGCATTGGTGGAGAAGGGTGTACCTCCTTAACGTCTGACTTGTCTTGATGGGCCTTCTGGGGGATCGAGTTTAACGGGCCAGTCATCGGGGCAATCGGGGCAGGGAACGATGGTCCTTGCGTCATCCTCTGCTCCGGTGGCTCCGAGAATCGACCTTTCTGCCCTACCGAGTATCCAAGCTCTCCGGGCGGCGGAAGACGAGTTGGCCGCTATTCATGCCTCGTTCTACTCGGACTCCGTTCCCCTGGTGGCGAGCTCTAACGTTACTTCTCCGACGTTGCCGTTCCGGCTTCCCCTGACGCCATCCTCTGCTGAAGTTTTGGACGACGCGTTGCAGGACATGGTTGCCAGTTTCCATCGTCATTTGAAGAGGGGAATCGAGGCCGCTGTGGAAAGGGGGACCTCCTTCACCTTGGCCCGACAATGCGCCCATGGTCAAGTAAATATCCTTAGGGATCTCCCTGGTGATGCAGGGATGGCTTCGCTTCTGGAGGCAAAATTGTTGGAGGCTGATCAGCTGGTGGCCGAGCTTCGAGTATTGCGGCAAGCTGATCTGTCTGCTGTTATAAACGAGGAGCGAGATTCCCTTATCGCTGTTATAGGGAGGACCAGAGCTGCTCGGGATGAGACCAGACCGGCATTACTGAAGGATCTCAGCGACTTATTTGATCAGTATGATCAATTGAGTTACGCGAATGAAAATGTTACTGCTCGGGAGGAGTCTGTCTCTCGTGAGATTACTGAGACGCGGAAGCAGATCCTTGCGCTTCAGAAAAAGTTGACTTTCTTGGAGTCTAAACGCGAGACTGCCCGCAATGACAAGGGGCAAATTGTTCAGGAGGCTGACAGGGTTACTCAAGCTTCGACTGACCTGGAGACTGCCTTGAAGAAATTGGAAGATGACTGTCAGGCGCTCCTGGGCTTGTACAATGAGGAGCGGTTACTCTAGGAGGCCGAGCGTCGCGCTCGGCAACGGATTGAGCGGGGGACCACCTCAGTGAGAAACTGCCTCCTAGAATTGAGTAATGCTGAAATGTAGTCGGCCTTTTCTTTTTCTTTTTTGAAAGGGACGTGGTCCCGAAATATGTAATACTTTTTTTCTTCCTTCAAATAAAAAGTACTTTCAATTCTGCCCTTTATTTGTATTGCCTGCTGTGCCTGTGATATTGTGGTGATGTTCTCCCCCGCATAGGGGATACATATGTGGACCTGTTACCTATGGCATACCTTGGTTTTAGGTACAGATAACAAGTTTTGGTTAGGATACCTGAAATAGCTATGGCAAAGTGGTCGTGGGTGCTCTTGGTATTGGAAAAAGGAATGCCGTAGAGCAGCTGGGCTCCTGGAGCATGATGAGATGGTATGTTTGTGCTAAGAAACTTAGCTGAGAATATTTGTGGGTCTATTATCCTTGGCGTACCCTGGTTTAAGATACGGATAATAGGATGAAGGGGAACCGATGTACTTGCTCAGAGGTAATGAGGACATGGCAAGCAGGAAATTTTTTTAGACGTAGAGTTTTCCTACTCAGAGGTAATGAGTACATGGCAGGAGTGAACTCGACGGAGGGTATTGGTGGTCAACAGAGGACATTTGTGGTCAACAGAGGACATTTGTGGTCCTATTACCCTTGGCGTACTCCGGTTGTGGGTACAGATAATAGGTCGAAAGGGGATCATCATACTTACTCAGAGGTAATGAGGACATGGCAAGTATAAAGGTTTCTTCGACGGAGCCTTCCCATTCAGAGGTAATGAGGACATGACAGGAGTGGGCTCAATGAAGGAGGGCACATAGAATGACTCAGAGGTAATGAGGACATGAAAGCTCTATGTAAGGGGTGATTTGTTTTTGGCGGAAGTGGAACGACTCAGAGGTAATGAGGACATGGCCGTTTTGGAAATTTGTGGATCGATTACCCTTTTTTGTGCACTGAAAGTGCGGGTATTGGATCATGGGGGAGGATCTCCTCCAGGAAGGAAGTTCAGAGGTATGATCATACATAACTTTCTATCTAAAAGAGTGACCGGGATGTGAGTTCAGAGGCACCAGCGGGTACATGACTCGAGAATCTGGAGAATAGTGAGCGTGAGTTCAGCAGTACCAGCGGGTACATGACTCGAAAATCTGACAAACTATGAGGGTGAGTTCAGTGGTATCAGCGGATACATGACTCGAAAGTCTGGAAAATTATGGGGTGAGTTCAGTGGTACCAGCGGGTACGTGACTCAATAATCTGGAGAATATTGTTTAGACATAATATTTCTTCAGGAACTTGCCGTTGACGGGCAACATAAGCAAGTCTCCGTTTTGCTTAGCGAGGCGGTAAGCACCGTTGGAGAACACGGCCTCGATGACAAATGGACCTTTCCATTTTGGCTGGAACTTGCCGGCGGTCTTGTGAGTCATGACCATTGGCCTCCGGACTGCCAAAACAAGATCGCCCACTTGGAATGTTCTGATTTTGACCTTCTTGTTGAAGGCTCCTGAGATGCGTGCTTGGTATAGCTCGATCCTTTACTGAGCTAGGAGGCGCTTTTCATCTAAGGCCTCCAACTCTTGTAGTCGACGTCGGTAGTTGTCATCCGTCGTCAATTGATAAGTGATGGCGACGCGGAGTGAGGGTATTTGAGTCTCTAATGGGAGAACTGCCTCACTCCCGTATACTAGAGAGAATGGTGTGTTCCCAGTAGCTGTTTGGACTGTAGTACGGTACGCCCATAAACAATCACCGAGTTTTTCGTTCCAGTCGCGTTTGTTGGAGGAGACAAACTTCTTGAGGAGTTTGATGATAGTTTTGTTGAATGCCTCTGCCAACCCGTTCGCCGCCGGGTTGTACGGTGTCGAAGTGACATTCTGAATACGGTGCTTATCACAAAACCGATAGAAAGCGTGGCTCGTAAACTGCGGACCATTATCATGGATGATCCTTCGGGGCAGTCCAAAGCGGTAGATGACGTGATGCTTAAGAAAACTGATCACGTTTGAAGTCTTGACTTCTGCGAGTGAGACAGCTTCCGCCCACTTGGAGAAGTAATCAGTGATCGCAAGTATGAAGCGATGTCCTCGGGAGGAAGGTGGGGTGATTGGACCAATGATATCCATTCCCCATTCTTCGAATGGCCAGGACGCCACTGTCGGATGTAGAAATTCGGATGGTTGGTGAATGAAGTCCGCGTGGACTTGGCAGGCTTTGTATTTTCTAGCATAATCTATCGCATCTGCCACCATCGTGGGCCAATAGTAGCCCATTCGTCAAAGACGGTCCTACAATTTAGGACCGGGCTGGTGGGCCCCGCAGACACCGTCGTGAGCTTTTCGTACGGCTTTTTTGGCTTCTGCATTTGACAAGCACCGGAGCAGTAATCCGTCGTAGGAGCGGCGATACAGTATTTTCGTTTCTGTATCGTAGAAGAATCTGAGAGAACGTCGTCTGATAGAAGTGGCTTCCTTTGGGTTCTCGGGCAGGATGTCGTAGACGATGAAGTCGATGAATGGTTGTCTCCAATCTGGGGCATCATCGATCGTGTGGGCGGAATAACTCGCCACGAATTGCACATTATTCTTGGGACAGACCAGTTCGTGGCCTATCACATCCACTGATTGGCGATCATAGTTCGGAACTGCTAGGGAAGCGGCAAGACCAGCTAGGGCATCAGCTTCGATATTTCAAAGTCTGGGGACATGTTCGATGAAGAACCCTTCAAATGACGAGATGATGTCAATCGTTATTTGGTGATAAGGGATCATGTCTTCGTGGCGGACTTCGTATGAGCCCCTGATTTAATTGACGATTAGTTGGGAATCGCCATATGCTTCAAGGTATCCTACCCCCAGCTCTCTTGCAAGTTGGAGGCCAATGACCAGAGCGTTTGAATCGATGAGGTTTTGGATGTACCGTTTCAGCTGGTACCAATCGTGTGTAACATGATGGACATAGCGATGATAATGGCAGTACTTTGGATTCTCTATCTCTGCCGGTCGCGGTTCCCGTCTTGGTGGAGGAAGCTGAATTCGGTCCCCTTGTATGAGCATGTCCAAGATGGGCTTGACATGACCGTCTTCGAAGGAGTAAGTGATTTGCGGCCATTGTTTGTCTGCTGGCTTCGGCTCAGGTTTTTGTGCTGTATCGGCCACCATAGCCTGCTTTCCTTTGCTATCCCGATTATTGGAGGGGCTACCCCCATTATCGTTGTTGGGACGCTTGCCCTTGTTTTCTCCTTCTGAGATGTGCAATCCCAGTTGGCGTGCCTTTCTCAATCGTTCTTCGGCACTTGTGGCACTGATGATAAATGCCTTCCAGTCCTTGAATTGACTCTCGCCCATCCAGAGACTAATTGTTGGGAGCAATCTCTTTTGGCAAATTTCAATTAAGGAAGAATCCGGATTTCTGGAGGGCAGCTTCATGGCGGTTTGGCGGAACCGCTCAATGTAGTTCCTTGTCAACTCCTTCTCCCCTTGGAAGACGTCCATGAGAGTGGACATGGTGACGTCCTGCCCTACTTCGTAGAATCTCTCCAAGAACAGGCGCTTGAAGCCGACGAAGGAGTGGATGCAGTTGTCCGACAGATTGCGATACCAGTCGAAAGCGACTCCTTCCAATGCCCCAATGAATAATCGCGTGAGGATAGCATCATCATGGGGCAGATGGTCGGTGGTGACCTCGAAGTAAGTGATGTACCGACTTGCTGAGGTCTTGCCATCATACGGGTTGATATTGAACGGCTTATATCTTGGTGGGAATGGAACATCCCTCCATTCGGCAGGGTATGGTTGTCGCATTCTGAGGTCTTGAGCATTTTCTCGGGCATGGAACATGGCTCGGAGCTCCTGGACCTCTCTTCTTACTTTTCAGGCCTCATCTGTTGTGGTAGGGGCTGTTATTTCGGGAGGATTATTGCCCGGGTTTGGTGTCGCTGAGTTCGAGTTCGCATTGACCGCGGGACCCGTGCTTATTTGGCCAGGCGTTCCTCCTTGCAGAGTTGGAAGAGCGGCTTTGATTTCATTTACAGACTTGACCAAGGCCTGCAGTATAGCCTCCAAAGTGTCGATGCATTGGCGATCGCTGGAACCACCTTGATTGCTGTCCGTCATGAACACCGTCTTTACATGAGGAGTGATGGAAGGAACGGTGGAGGATGTGCCCTTCGAGTCATATCCATACACCGAGAAGTCATTGGGGTAGGTGGGAATGTTCTCTTCGGGCTCGAACTCGGAGGGAACGGTATCCCCAGCCTCAGAGCTTACTTCGTCTTGAGAGTCATGGATGTCCTTGGGGACATCAGCGTCTGTTGTACCTGATGGGAGAGGTGTTTTCCCGGGCTCGGCTCCTTGAAACATCGGATTGTTGTGGATGTTCGAAGGAGTGCTACCCCCAGTTCCCACGACCCCCAGCGATATAGATGATGAATTTCCTATTGCAGCAGATTTCGTCTTTGAACGGGTGTGTTGGAATACTCCGGTGGAGGACAGCTGTTTAGACGACAGTTTCTTAGCTGTAGTGGTTGATATTTTGGGGCTGGAGATGCTTGTCTTCTTCCCTCTCCCCTCGGCGGGGATTTTCTGAGTAGAATTGCAGGAGACAACAGGAGGTACCTCGTCCTCTGAGCTCGGATGCTGTAGTCTTTGGAAGACTGACGGCCGATCTTTCGTTGTTGCCGCGTTGTTGCAACAGTAGTTGACGATGATTTGGGTGCATTGATGTCCAAGCGAGGACTCTTTGCACGTCGAGGCTCCTTCTCTTTCCTTGCGCTTGTGGAGGATCGCCTCACGCAGGTCAGAGGAACAACTTTGTCCTTTTGTCGCCGGGGGCTGGACTCGAGCGGTTCTATACAACTTTCCATCAGAGGCCCGTGTGATAGTCAACGGAATGCCCCAATAGTCAGAGGTTGGGACAGCTGACTGGGCTTGATGAGCCCGTGCTGCCCTAGACTTCTTCTTTTTAGCATTTGTGGGTGCGTAATAGGAAGAGTCTAAGTTGAATACAGAGTCTGGCTTATCATCCAGAAAACCATCAGGGTCAGGACCGCATGAGAGACGGTCGAAGACTGATTGAGAGGAGCGTGGAACGGACGCTATACGGCTAGGATTGGAAACCGTGCAGGCTGTCTGCATGCGGTTGTCCTTAGCTGTCGGATGAGTTGCTTTGGTGCGATTAGTAGGAGTCACGATCGTGCAGGCTGGCCGCATGTGGTTGGCAATTATGGCCGCATGGGTTTTCTGCAAGCAATTGACTTTAGTAACCGCATAAGCTTCATCCGTATGGTTGGCAATTGTAGCCGCATAAACTATGCGGCTGACAGATGTGACCGCATAAGTTTTCTTCATGCAGCTAGCGGATGTGGCCGTATGAGCTTTTTCCATGCGGCTAGCACCCTTATGCGGCTCGGATCGCGTAGGGTTCCTCTTTGCCCCTGCAAGTCCAGCATCATAGTATTTTCTTCTGCCGGACTTGGGGACAGCAGAGTTATCTACGGTTTGAAGTAGGGCCGCAGGAGAGTCTTGCTCGCCATCTTGAACAACAGAGGGTATCTCTGCAAGAGCTTCAGTAGGAACGAAGGATCGGGGTCTCCACTCCTTGTGGGCCTTCTTCGTGCGGGCTCGCTTCTGGACCGGGCCAGCGCTCTTGTCGGAGAGCATTTCTTCGAACGCCTGTTGGTCGAACCGGGCGACCATCTTCTGTTGCGTGGAGCCAAGCTTGGCTGCATCCGATTGCGTCACCAACTCCTCAGCCGTGGAGAAGTTTGTCCCCAGCAGAGTCGCCATCGTGTTTTCCATAAAATATAAAAGAACAGAACAATTATCGGAGGACCGGACTTTTACTTCACGTTACAAACTCGCTTGCACAAAGAAAGCCTAGGGACGAAAATCTAGGTACAGCAGTCTAAGTACAATTGTTTATTTTAGATTCTGGGGGTGACGATAGAGGCTCGGGAAGGCGACGGCAGCCCTGCCTTACTCCTTGGACGATCAGTATGCAGCCTTGGCTCCTGTGAAGAGATGGTTGGCGTTGATGAAAAAATGCTCTTCTTGCTCTCCCTCTATTACTCTTCTGGTTTCTTTCTCTGTCTGTGTATTTTCTCTCTGATTATTGGGGGAGTCTCTCTGTATGGGTGTATCTCTCTCTGACCGTATATATCTCTTTTTACAAGGGAATGGCACCTTGCTATTTATAATAGTGGGATCTCCTCATTAGGGTTGCCAATGATTGCCTCTTGGAGATGGCGGAGGCCAGTGGATTGGTCAATCTAGGCCGTTCGATTTTGATTGTGACGAATCCAAGCCATTGAGTGTAGATTACACCAAATCCCATCAGCAATTAATGCTGATTGGAATAAATCTTCCTCATAATGATCTTCTGATGTCTGTAAATAAATTAGATTTATTCTCCTGCTACGTGTCCCAGATTATTGGGATTTGACCCAATCTTTGGTTGCAGTAAATCTGAGAAATTGATCGGCTTAGGACACGTGTCCTAGGAGCCACTGGGGGGATCTGAACCGCATGACGAGTGAGCCGCATATGACTTTGGGCCGCATATGGTTAGGGCCACGTGTCAGGGCTGCCTGGGTAGTGGCCCTCCCTCGAGCCTTTGAATCACATGGAGGTGATCATTGTGAGCCGCATAGGGATACATCCGCCTGAGCCGCATGGGAATGGTCCTCTTGAACCGTATGAGAAGTCTTTGCTCGAGCCGTATGAGGCTGTCTCGACCTGAGCCGTATAGGACGGCTTCATTCTGAACCGCATGAGAAGTCTTTGCTCGAGCCGCATACGAACGCCCACGTGGCAAGGCCACGTGGCATTTTTATGGCTCTCGGGGGATTTGTGTCAGAGATCTCTTTTCTCTTCCCTAGAAGTCTGTCATTATGACAGAGTCATAATTACTTCTTTTTGTGTCAGGGCTGTCACTTTTTCAGAGTTGTCAGCCGTCAAACAGTTAATACGAGAGGGCAGAGGAGAGGGCTGTCCCGCCACGTGTCTTCTGAGCCGCATGGGATGTCTTGGGCTGCATAGTCCCTTATGCCGCATGACTCTCTGAGCCGCATGGGTTTTCTGAGACGCATAGGGTTCTTGGGCCGTATGGGTCATTTTCTTTAATATTTTCCATGCTTCTATAGCACCCGCTCTCTAGTTGTAACACTGGCTCTGACACCAATTGTAGGACCGATTGTAGGAATGAGTTATAAAGCGCAATACTCTAGAGGGGGGTGAATAGAGTAGGCAGCAGAATTTAGCTATTTAAAAATGTTAGTAACAAGATCACATAATATATATCACAGATATGTAAATAAAAAGTAGAGAGTAGAGAGCAAACGCAAACACAAGGATGTATACTGGTTTCCCTCTTGTGAGGACTAGTCCAGTCGAAAGAACTCTAGCTTCCAATTGAATCCACTATGGAAAATCTCCACAAGTTTTCATCCGAAGTTCTTGCAACTTCTACAACGCGAGCTTTGATCCGAAGTACTCGACCAACTTCAATTGTGAAGTATCTACCTTCAATCAAGCCTCTGATTACAATCACTCTGAAACTTCTAAACCGTATCGTACTGGCAAATCGACTAGAGGATTGTAAGTGGCTTGGGATTTGAAAATGAATAGCTCAGAACACTTTGGAAGAAGTAGTAGGCTTATAGAGAAGAGATATGTAAGTGAATTGGTGTATGAATGAATTGAAATGATCAAAATCCTTCTCTATTTATAGTTTTTCCAAAGACAGAATTCTGACAGAATTCGGACAGAATTCGGGCAGAACTCTATGAAAAAATCTCGTTGGGATCCGTAACTGCAGGAAGACCTAGTTCAAAAAGCAACGTTCACTAACCGAACTCTGGCCGAACTCTGGCCGAGTTCTACTAGGGTTATGTTAGGATTTTTGTAAATAGTTTTGGACTTTTTGAAAAGTCAAACAGTTAGGAAGTAGTTTGGGCTTTTGTAAGTGGGCTTGTTTTTAAAATAAAAGGGTATTTTGAAAATATTTCTTGGGTAGCCTATTTGCCAGTACGATGCAGTTTACATCGAATTCCTAGACTCAATAAATATAAAAAATACATTGATGAAAAAGAAAAACCAATAGCCCTTTGATGACACATTTCTTCAGATATTTGAGCAAACATGAAGACGCCTTTTTCCTTGACGGCAGTCGTCCAAAGATAAACAGATCTGAAAATCTGAATACCTTTCGGGGGCTTCGCCCCCGAACTCCTGACGGGGGGCGCTGCCCCCACGACCCCTGTCCGCTGACCGGGCAACGGAACCCCCGATACGAGGCCCCGGATAGGTCGTTAGGCGGTTCAGAGAAATCTTCTTGTATAACGCCGTCTTTGGTCCATCAATAATTCTCTATTGCATATGTCCTGGTTTGACAAAGCTTGATCGTGCTTACTGTATGTCTATAAGAACATGTTAGACGAATAAAATAATATGATACAAGCATAGCAATATGATATATAATTATTTAGGACAATGCTAACATAAGGACAATGCTAAGTTTAGGTAGCAACATGATAGTGATTACATGAATATTAGTGATGTCATTATGGTAAACTTAATTGATTAGCCATATTCAAAAACATGATATAATCATTGGGCTAACAGAAGTGACTCTGCTGGGGACTCGGAAGCGTGGGCTCCGCGTGAGAAAGTTGGCTTTCATTGGGATGCTTGGGATGCTTTCATTGGGAAGCTGACTTCACCTTGCTTGTGGATGCTTTTATTGGGATGCTTTCAATGGGAAGCTGACTTCACCTTGCTTGGGAAGCTGACTTAAAAAAACAAAAAAAAGAAAAAAATTATATATATATATATCCGGCCCCCCTGATCGCGGCCGATTCGCCGCCGACCCCGTCCATCAGCGACAGATTCATCGGAGTTGTACAAAATTTTGTACACCCGACATTCGCTTTCTCCTACGTGCTAGATTCGGCGCCCCTGATCGTAGCCGATTTGCCGTCGACCCCGTCCATCAACGGCCGATTCGTCGGAGTTATACAAAAATTTTGTACACCCGACATCCGCAATGGCAGATGATGTTGCGTTCGGCTACTCCGTCACGACTGGCAGTGGCGGTGCACACAACCCAAATTATCCTAATCCGAAGGATCCATATTTTCTAAGTTCTGCTGATCAACCAGGAAATATCATTACTCCTATTATTTTCTGTGGACCGAACTATGCTGAATGGTCTCGGTCGATACGTCTCTCCCTGATCTCTAGGCGAAAGATCACTTTTCTGGAAGGTACCGAAGTCAAACCTGTTAATGATGCTAGTAAATTACTTGATTGGAGATGCGTGCAAGCGCTATTGGTTCAATGGGTTCTTAATACCATTGATCCGTCTCTGAAGAAATCTTTGTCGTACTTTGAGGAGGTTTATCCATTGTGGAACTTGTTGGAGAAAAGATTTGTTGTTAGCAACGGCACTCGGAAGCAACAAATTAAGGTGGCTTTGGCCGAGTGCACACAAACGACGTCGATTTCTGTGGAAACCTATTTTAGAAATTTACAGTCTTTGTGGGATGAACAAACTGCTTATTTCCCATTGCCTACTTGTACCTGTGGTGAACTTGCTGCAAAGCTACAGGCTATGAGGGATGAAGACCACTTTTAGGACTTTATGTATGGGTTGAATGCTGAGTTGTATGGTCATACTCGATCTATTCTTCTGGCTCAGGATCCTCAGCCAAGTTTAGATCGGGCATATCAGGTCGTCCGTGAGAAGGAGGATATGCAAAAATCTCAGGTCCAATCCGCTACTGAGGAGGTGATGGCGCTGGCTATCAAGTCTTTACCTCATATTTCTACTACTTCTAATAGTAGAACCTTAGATTCCAGGGACAAATCAGGTATGATCTGTACTCATTGCAAGAAAATAGGTCATGATGTTGCAACTTGCTTTGCCAAGATTGGCTATCCAGAGTGGTGGGATACTCGTCCTCGGCGTAAGGGAGGACGTGGTGCTGGTGGTGGCAGAGGCCCGACACTACCGCAGAGACGTGATGGGGGACGTGGTACTGGTGGCACAGGGGTTGTTCATCATGTCGTCGCTGCTGG
Source organism: Iris pallida (assembly GCA_029216955.1). Classification (NCBI taxonomy): domain Eukaryota; kingdom Viridiplantae; phylum Streptophyta; class Magnoliopsida; order Asparagales; family Iridaceae; genus Iris; species Iris pallida. The sequence goes on from JANAVB010033216.1 coordinate 11,504,718, forward strand.
TCATGGTTTCCCTGCTGGTCTTGCTGAAAGTTCGGCGGATATGATGCATGGAGGGTATCCTTCACCACTCTCATGTGAACAATGACAGAAACTGATGAGCTTGTTGGGTAACGACAATTCTTCCAACCATGGTTCTTCAAACTCTGATTGTCTGCCGGGTAAGAATTCTTCTGTCCCTTGGATATTTGATACTGGGGCTACTCTTCATGCGATAGGCTCTCGTGACTGTTTAGTTGATTGATTTGAGGGCCATGCCTGTCCTGTGATTTTGCCTGATGGAAGTAGTATTGAGGCTGTTCTGAGAGACAAAGTATTTTTGACTGCTTCGTTGGTATTGACGGATGTTCTTTACGTTCTGACATTGACTTGTAATTTTATCTCTGTCTCCCAATTATTTGGTGCCAGAAATTATGATATGTTATTTACTCCTGATTTGTGTTTTGTTCAGGACCGAAGTACGAGGATGGTGATTGGAGCAGGTGAACAAATGGGTGGACTTTACTTCTTGGGGGAGGTTCCAGCTTCTTTGGCTTCTGTGGTCCTGGCATGCAAAGAGAGTGATTCCGAGGTGTGGCATAGTCGACTGGGGCATCCTTCAGATAAAGTAATGCAGACTTTACCTTTTCTCTCTGGTAGTAGTGTGTTTTCTCATAAGGCTTGTGATATTTGTCATCAAGCTAAACAGACTCGTGATGCCTTTCCTGATAGTAGCAGTCGTGCTTTGAGATGCTTTGAACTTATCCACTGTGATCTGCGGGGACCATATCGTGTTCCGTTATCTAATGGGGCACGATATTTTTTAACTTTGGTGGATGATTTTTCTAGAGTTGTTTGGGTTATTTTATTGACGGATAAGTGTGCTGTTTATTCTATGTTTCTTAAATTCATTGCTATGGTGAAGCGTCAGTTTGGGGCTGATATACGCCATGTGCGGAGTGATAATGGCACTGAATTTAATTGTTTACGAGATTATTTTTCATCTTAAAGTATATTGTTCCAAACATCCTGTGTTGGGACACCTCAGCAAAATGGAAGGGTGGAAAAAAAATATCGACATATTTTAAATATAGCCAGGGCATTGAGATTTCAGGGTTCTCTTTCCGTGGATTTTTGGGGGGAATGTGTTCTGGCTGCATGTTATTTGATAAATAGAACCCCCTCTAGTATCTTGCATTTTAAGTCTCCTTATGAAGTTTTATATGGTTCGGCTTCTTCGTATGATCATCTACGTATTTTTGGTTGTATGTGCTATGCGTATGATTTGAAATCCCTACATGATAAATTTGCTAGCAGGAGCAGAAAATGTATCTTTGTTGGGTATCCACTTGATAAAAAGGGATAAAAACTGTATGATTTGGAGACTGGTGAATTTTTTGTGTCCCGTGATGTTACTTTTTATGAAAAAAAAAAATTGGGTGTGGCTCTGCTAGCGAGATGTCTTCTGCGACACGCCATACATCTGTTGAGGTGCCGGGAGACAATATAGAGGTTTTTGCGATGGTACCGGCTACGGTCGCTGAGGCCGGAAGGGTTGATAGTGGCTCGGCACCGAGTGACGAGAATGCACAGGTAGATACAAAAGTATTGACAGGAGAGTCCGCTGGGGTGATGTGGATAATACTGATGATACATGGGATACAGTGTTGCCATAGATGCCCGACGAGGTAGTATTGGGAAGAGGAATCAGAAAGAAATCACAGCCAGTACGATTACAGGATTTTTTGACGAATGATGTTCAAAGTAAAAGTCCTCCCTTTACCACAGTTCATCTGTTCCCATCACTTCCTCAGGTACTTCGTATCCCTCTAACACAATTTCTAAGTTATGACATATTTACTGCTGGACACAGAGATTTTCTTGCAGCTATCACTGCAGGTGTTGAGCCTACTTCATATCGCCAGGCCTCGCAAGATTCGGGCTGGCGCGCGGCTATGCTAACTGAAATACAGGCTCTGGAAGATAATGGAACATAGAGTCTTATCGATTTACCTCCTGGAAAGAAAGCATTAGAAAGTAGATGGGTGTACAAAATAAAGTACAAATCTGACAGGAGTGTTGAGCGCTTAAAGGCACAGCTGGTTGTGTTCGATAATCATCAGGTCGAGGGTATCGACTATTCAAAGACATTTGCCTCGGTAGCTAAGATGCCTACAGTTCGGGCATTTTTGGCTGTTGCAGCTGTAAGAGGCTGGACTTTACACCAGATGGATGTGCACAATGCTTTTCTTCATGGCGATCTGACAGAAGAAGTGTATATGAAGTTGCCGCCAGGTTTTTCGCATAGTGAACCTAACAAAGTGTGTCGCCTGCGTAAGTCTCTATATGGATTGAAAAAGGCACCACGTTGTTGGTTTGCTAAGCTTACTGCTTCCCTGATATCCTATGGATTTATTCAATCTCATTCCGATTATTCCCTTTTCTCTCTTTTTAAAAGGAAGGTAGAGTTGCATGTTTTGATCTACGTGGATAATATGATTGTGTCTGGTAATGACTCAGGTGCTTTAGATGCTTTCAAAAAGTACCTTAGTTCTTGCTTTCACATGAAGGACCTTGGTGTGTTGAAGTACTTTCTTGGCATAGAGGTGGCTCGGAGTACAGAAGGAATTTCCTTATGTCAAAGGAAGTATGCTTTGGACATCATTTCAGAATGCGGCTTGATGGGGTCTCGACCTGCTGGCTTTCCCATGGAGTCCAATCACAAGCTGGCCGAATCGACTAGTCCAAAGCTGGCGGATGCAGAGACTTATCGGAGGCTGGTTGGGAGGTTGATTTATCTATCGTTTACTCGCCCTGACTTAGCCTATGCTGTGCATATCTTATCTCAATTCTTACAGGAGCCTCAACAAGATCATTAGCATGCTGCTTTGCGAGTGGTCAGATATCTTAAACATGCACCGGGACAGGGTATTCTTTTGAAAGCTGATTGTGATCTCCGTCTTTCTGGTTGGTGTGATTCCGACTAGGCCAGTTGTCCCTTGACTCGCCGCTCTGTTACAGGCTGGTTGGTGTTTCTGGGGGGTTTCCTATTTCTTGGAAGACCAAGAAGCAATCAACTGTTTTCCGATCTTCCGCTGAAGCTGAATACCGATCTCTTGCTGCGCTTGTTTGTGAGTTGAAATGGTTGAAGGAGTTATTGGTGTGTTTGGGCGTTCGCCAAGAGTCTGCTATGTCGGTGTATTGTGACAGTCAGTCAGCCCTGCACCTGGCTCAGAACCCGGTATTTCATGAGCGCAGTAAGCATATTGAGGTGGATTTACATTTTGTTCGCGATGCTATTAGAGATGGCACAGTAATAGCCTCGCATGTTCCTACTTCTTCTCAACTGGCTGACATCTTCACCAAGCCCCTTGGAAAGCAAGTGTTTGATTCTTTCCTTCCCAAGTTGGACATTTGTGACTTGCATGCTCCAACTTGAGGGGGGGTGTTAGATTGTTAGATTACATTTGTAATGTAAATATGGCCCATAAGCCCAAGCCCAAATGTAGACACTATATATTGTAACAAACCCTAGCAATGAGAAGGAAGATATTATTATTTCCTACAGATTTTATCACTTTGCTTTTCCGTTTTCTGTTTGACCTAATTCATTTGCTCGATCTCCTGCTTTTGTTCATCTGCTATGCTTCAGAGGAAAGAAGCAGACTGAAGTTGGACATGCCTAGGTGTTTACAATTAGTAAAATCACAGTCGTTATAACATTATCGGGTAGATTATTTTGAAGTTCTTCAATACCTGCATATGTTAATCAGATGCTGTGTGTGTGTGTGTGTGTGTGTGTGTGTGTGTGTGTGTGTGTGTGTGTGTGTGTGTGTGTGTGTGTGTGTGTGTGTGTGTGTGAGAGCATGTTTGACTTGTTATGCTTGTTTGTATTTTGAAATTTCTTATGATAGTTGATTATCTATCCAGCATAAGCTGTCATAATTGTATTTTACATCTACAGATTATTCGTCCTTAATTTGATAAATCTATTATCTATTTTTTTTTATTTTTTTTATCTGAACTAGGGTGGATTTGATATGATATGCAGTGGAAGGGATAAGACTGAAACCCCAGAACAGGTGCACCTCCTTTTTTTGCATGTGACTGCATGCCCTTGGGTCTATATCACACCCACAAAAACACCCTTGAGACACTGGGCACTATTTCAGTTGTTGGTTACTTTTACTAAAGTATACCTTAATTTACTTTGCGCCCTCCTGTGGCTGACTGCTAATGACAGCATTCTTAACTATGACAGTTCAAGCAATCTGAAGAAACGGTCCAGAAACTTGATTTGGATGGGCTTGTCGTTATTGGCGGGGATGACTCAAATACCAATGCTTGCCTTCTTGCTGAAAACTTCAAGTGGAACTTGAGAATAAATTTTAGTTGATCATTCTATTTGAATCAACTTGTACAGCATCTTTGTGACACCTATTTTTTTTTTGTTCTCGTGGTCTACCTTCTGATTTAATTTTCATCATTTTACTATTAATTGTCTAGGGCAAAGAATATCAAGTGTCGCGTTATTGGATGCCCAAAAACAATTGATGGAGATTTGAAATACAAGGAGGTTCCAACAAGTTTTGGATTTGATACAGCTTGCAAGGTTGCCCTCGTCTCACAGCCATTTGAATTTTTTTGCTTACCTGTCATACCCATTATATGTTGTAGAGAATAACTGTTGTGTGTATTTTATTGATGGGCTACTCAACTACTTATAGGGAGTCTAGCTCCTCTTCATATTACATTTTTCAATGTGGGACTAAATCCCTTATTAGTTCTCAACACTCCCCCTCAAGATGAGCGATAGATATTAATCATTCCCATCTTGTTACATAGCTTCGACAGACTTACTGAACTAAGACCCTTAGTCAGACAGTCTGCCACTTGTTCTTCTGAGCGAACATGATCAATCTTCAGTATCCCTTATTCCAGCTTTTCTTTGATGAAGAATCGATCGATCTCGATGTGCTTCGTTCTGTAGTGCTGAACTGGATTGTTAGCTATACTTATTGCAGCTTGACTATCGCTCAGAAGACGTAATGGTGCTCCCTTGTCCAGCTTCAACTATGTCATCAACGCTTTCACCCACAGCAACTCCGACACACCTAAAGCCATTGCTCTGTATTCTGCTTCAGCTGTAGACCGTGCTACCACAGACTGTTTCTTGCTTCTCCATGAGACCAAGTTTCCTCCAACAAAGACACAATATCCCGTGGTAGACCTTCTATCGTCTATGCAGCTCACCCAGTCTGCATCGCAGTATCCCTCAACTTCTATACATCCATTCTTCTTGAACCATAGCCCTTTTCCCGGCGTCCCTTTCAGATATCTCAAGATCTGAAATACTGCATCCATATGACCCGTTCTTGGATCATGCATGTAGCGACTTACTACACTCACCGCAAATGAAATATCAGGGCGAGTGTGTCCCAGATAAATCAATCTCCCTACAAGTCGCTGATATCTTTCACGATCAACTGGCTCTCCTGCTTCTGCTTCCAACTTGCACTTCTGGACAATTGGAGTGACTGCAGCTTTGCATCCCAGCATCCCTGTCTCCTTCAGCAGATCTAGTGTGTATTTTCTCTGTGAGAGAATAATTCCTTCTTCGCCTTCACACACCTCGATACCTAGAAAGTAGCTCATCGCTCCTAGATCCTTCACTTCGAACTCCTTCGCGAGTTTTGACTTCAGCTTAGGAATCTCGGCTTCATCATTACCTGTGATTACTATATCATCCACGTATACAGCAAGTATAGTGATGTGGCCTCTTGCATACTGAAGAAAGACCGTATGATCTGTATTTGCTTGATAGTATCCCATGCCTGTAACAGCCTTTCTGAATCTGTCAAACCAGGCTCGAGGAGATTGCTTGAGCCCATATAGCTACTTCTTTAGTTTGTACACTTTTCCATGCGACGTTCCTCCGTCTGATTCTGTAGCATAGCACCTTGGCGGGAGTTCCATGTACACTTCTTCTTGTAGGTCCCCATGGAGAAAGGCATTCTTCACATCTAATTGGTATAACTTCCATCCATAGTTTGCTGCAATGGAGACCAGAGTCCTTACGGTACTCATTTTCGCTACTGGAGCAAACGTCTCATCATAGTCGATGCCATATGATTGTGTGTATCCCTTTGCAACCAACCTCGCCTTATATCGTTCCACCTTTCCTTCTGACGTCTCCTTTACTGTGTACACCCATTTCCATCCCACAGTTTTCTTTCCTTTGGGTAATGGAACCAGCTCCCACGTCTTATTTTTTTCCAGTGCCCCAAGTTCTTCCAACATCGCAGCTTTCTACCTTGGATCTTTCTTTGCTTCCTGCCAACTTTTGGGCAACGAAGTAGAGTCTAATGATGCGATGAAGGCTCGATAATTCGAAAAAATATTAGAATAAGACAGGTAATTGGCAATATCATGTTCATAATCATCAAAACGACTAGGAGCCTTACCCGCATTGATGCGAGAAGATCTCCTCAAGGGAGCAATAGGTGGTGGAGAGAGATCATACCATCAGATTCAGAGAGATCCGCATCAGAATCAGATTGATTCTGTGCGGGGGCAACATCTTCAAGAGTTGGAGTAGGAGTAGACGAGGGACTTGGTACAGAAGGCACAGGGCACGGTACAGGTGTAATGCCCATATTCGGAATACGAATTTGAATTAAGTCTGCATGTATTTCGGACTTGTATTTTCTTTTCTCGGATTTTGGCCTGTAATTGTATTTTGGCTCGACTTGCAAATTTTGGGTTTTTTCGCAAAATGGGTTTTGACATGGCTTGGTTTTATTTTGTGGAGTAGGATTGGTTTGGTTTGGTTTAATATGCTTGGAACACCTTAGCCTATGCTCAACCTTCATTCCACCATAATCCACCCTCATTTAATCCCACCTAACTTTTCTCTCTCCTCTTTACTTTCATTTATTTTTCCTCCATCTTCTTCTTCTTCCTTCCTCCATACAACACCAACACCATAGACAAGTGCACCTTGCCACCAAATAAGTACCATATTTTATTTGTCCATTAGCTAGATTAGGCCATGGAGAGCAACATTAGAACTTGGTATTTTATGATTTGGAGTCTCCATTGTTCTAGATCTAAGTTTTAAATATTTTCTGAAATTTTCGGTTTTGATCTATCAAACTTTAATTTTTGCTTGTTTTGATGCTTCTATGTGGAAGAGAATTTAATTCTACACAAGTTAGAACTTTGAAAATCCAGATTTCGTTTTGATTTGGCCAAAATATGAAGAGTTGAACTTTTGGTGTTCTTGAGGCTTCTTCTCGGCCTGGAGAAGAAGACTTCAGCCTGCGCTCTTTAGCGCAGTGCTGAACCGCGCATCCCCCTCGGCCAGCGCTCTTTAGCGCAGAGCTGACCAACGCAGCTTGCCCCTTGGCGAACTGTGCACCCCTCCCCTGCGCCATCGGCCCATGCGCCTTCGGCCGTGCGCCATCGGCTCGTGCGCCATCGGCTCATGCTCCTTCGGTCGTGCGCCATCGGCCCATGCGCCTTCGGCCGTGCGCCATTGGCCTCTGCGCCATCGGCCCTGCTCCCTTGTTTCCTCCGGCGCACTTGACCCCTGCGCCATCTGCTCCCGGCGCACTTGACCCCTGCGCCATCCATTCCCGGCGCACTTGGCCCCATGCGCCATCTGCTCCCGGCGCACTTGACCCCTGCGTCATTCACCCTTTGCGCAACCCAATTGCCCATGATGGTTTGGTTTATTTCTTGGACTGGCTTTTCTTTTGTGGGTTGGGTTTTGAGATCTTGTTTCACACAGCACGACTATCTTGACCCAACACGACCTGGCACGATTTTCGATGATTTGCTTATGACTAATATGGTTTCCTGATTTTTGTGATTTATGATCCTGGGACTTCCTGATCTCCTTGACAGTTGTAAACCCCCTAAATTTTTACTATATTTTTTTATTAATTTATTTTGGTATTGATTTTTATTTTGGTATCGTACCTCGAGTGCGAATGCGTAAAGACGTAAATATGAGATATTTGTTCATTCATATACAAATATTTTAGTATTGTTTTTCTTATGTGTATAGAATAAATATGTTGTTTCAATACATAGTATAAACAAATATTTTCATATCAGAAGAACATTTCACGATATTTGCCAAAATCTTTATCTTTTACTTTTATAAAAGATTATTTTATTTCTAGTTCAAATTAATTTAGAAAACTATATTTTATGTAAATACCTTATTTGCATGGATGTACAAATTTTTATTCATATATTTTTTTTGGATTTTTGAAATTATTTATTATTATTATTTTTAGAAAAGATATTTTGAACTTATTGTGGCAATTTAAACTTTGATTAGATTTATTGATTTAATTTAAATAAGTTTGATTTAAATATGAGAATCATCTATATTTAATTTGGATTTGAAATTATCTAGATTTAATTGAGTTGGATTTGGATTGAATCGGTTTTAAAATAATTTAAATTAAAAGGAAGATTAATTAAAGGGGGTTTTAAATAAATACTAATCCTACTTCTACTAGGAAAACATCTCTATCTATATCCTATCCTAACAAAGCAAACTCTAATTTATTTAAATCAAATCCTATCTAATTTAGGAGATAAATCTGAAATAAATACCTATATAAACCCAATACATCCCCCTTCTATCAGCCATAATTCGAAATTATTTTAGTCTAATAAAAACTCTAAAATTCGTCATTAGAATTCAGCACCGCTTTTTAGCAGCAAGAGCAACTTGGAACGACGATATCTCCTAACTTCGAACTCCGTTTTGCCTCCAGTTTTTTTTAAAAAAAGCATATCGAGGTAAGGTTTCCAAAAAAATATTTTAATAGAAAAATTCATTCTGTATATTTTTGTAAAACTGTTTGAGTATTAGATGTCCGAAAAATAAACGTGTTTCAATATTTTTGCGATTTTGGGAGTTTCCGGAAACGAAAATACGATCCGTTTAGTTTTTCGGAAAGCTAATACGAAAACCTATGCCATATCCTAATTATAAAATTTATTAAATAAATCTAATAGGTATAGTATTAATTATAATTAGATAATAGACTATTTTCAGCATCTGAAGATGTTTGTTTCGACCTTAGTTCCTCGGCAGCTGTTGTTCCAACTACTTTCCTGTCTGATCTTCGCCACCACAGTTCTCAGGACCCAGGCAAGTATACCTTCCTAATTTACTGTCAGAGTATTTATTTTTGCATTATTTATTTTGTTTCATATTGTTAGTTTCTTTTGTTATAAATTGCGCGTCCAAGCCATACTTGGGTGCAAGCGACTCTATTAGTCGTTTTACTTTACATAAGTATGTTAACTTAGTGTTAGCGGACTACCTTCTTGTTGGAGGGATATCCTTATATCTTCCTTTGGCTGTGACACTCACACTACACGGTTTTAGACATGTTGTAGGGGTACGACTTATTGACTAGCTATCTCTAAAGTCGTGTGACGGTAGATATTCGTAACTGCTATGATTAGGGTTTTAGAGACTCAAGCAGTTACAAAACTGGACGAGTTATGGACATGACTTGAACAGTATGGGAAATATTGGGGGAAGACAGTCGCTAGTGCGTATGGAAATCCAAACAGGTAAACCATAGTCTCCGGATGGAACTGTGGCAATTTATTTGCAGATGCCCTTTGACGTTTTAGACGTTACGGATGGATACAGATGAATGGATGCTAGTTACGTACACATGAGCCTAAAATCCCACCCATGCGCATAAAAGTTGTCCTCTAAATTGTACATTAGGCGGTTAGTATCTCCTTTGCATATTTGTGTCTAGAATAGTCTTTATATATTATTTTATTTTGACAGTTCATATTAGCATGTTCTTCCTGTATCTTGCTACGTCCGTCTGAGGACCTGGTTCTTCCCCAGGTGTGTGCTTTCATGATTCACTGCAGGTATCCTAGCCGGGATCGTGGTCTTCTCCATTTATTCGAAGATGACGTGACTTGGTTCCTCCTTGCTACTTCCACTTAGCCTTTTATATATCATGTACTTCTTCATTTATTTTGGTTGGTAGTGGATGTGTCTCCATCCAACATATTGTACCAAAATAATTTATTATATGATATCTTTTATTTCCTTATTTTGTGGATGAGATTAGTTAGTTATGGTTTACTATATTTTACAGCTTATGTATACATACAAGGCCCATATACTTCGTATGTATACAGCTGGCATGTCTACGTACTTGGTCCTACGTATTTTGGGACTGGAGCGTTACATGTTTTGTGGTGGCCCATGCAGGTCAAGTTTGCCGTTTCGGTTACATGACTGTACCGAACGGGCCTGCAATATAGGATTAGAGTCTAGATTCTCATCCACCTACTTGATCTCCTCCCTTGACTCCATTTCGATCTCTCAGGCAACTTCCTTGATTCGTCTCTTGCTAGAACTCCTCCTACCGTAATCTTATCCTTTAATGTCGATTAGGAAGATGACTACACTGGTATATGCTCATAGGTCAAACACATGGATTACATGGACAATTGATATGCATTGAGGTCTTATTTGAGTTATAAAGGCATTTTTAACCTTAAGGAATAGTTAATTCCAAGTTGGGTAGTAGCAATATTACCATCTTCAAAAGATTGTTAAATTTTTTTACTACTAAGTGGTATACCCAAGAGGATAGTAGAATTGAGAAAACAAATTGAATTGATTTTTGAGCTCTGAAATTGAAGATCTTTTGAAAATATTTATGATTTAAATTGAGTTATAGCTACACATCTTTGGAGGGATATAAATTTGAATTGAAAGGGGTCTTAAATATGTTTATGTTGCAGTATACTTTACGATTGACCAAACTTTGAGGACGAGTGATAAAATTTGGTAAATTTTTAGATTTTAACTTGTGTCGTATGACTGAGGATTATAAACTTATTTAGATTTTGAGTTTAAGGTTTCGATATTGGATATCAAAAAAAATATTGTGGTAAAAAAGAAGGAAAAAATAAATTTTGATTTTTGGAAGTATGTATGATTTATGAAATCAATTTGATGAAAATCATACGTAGGATTATGGTTGATAAGTGTATTAAATTTTTTGTTGAGTTTAGATTTGGACTTGTATGCTAAGAGTTATCTCGAGGATTATTTGAATTTTTTTTTAAAAGTTATGATATGCTATGAAATTTAGTTAAAAAAAAAGGGATTTGATGACTGATAGGATTATTCGAATATTGAGTTTTATTACAACTTTTGGGAAAAGTTACTAATGATGTGATGAAAAATTATTGATTAAAGGAATTTACATTTTAAGTTATGATTATGATTGGACGAGGTAGAATGAATAGAAATTTGGTAGATTATTTTTCGAGAAATTCTTATTAAGAAAACTTTGTGAAAGCTTAGACTTATAATGGTAGACAACCAAGATAGCCCTAATGAGATAGAGTAGTCCACATTAATTGCCATATCACTCATGACCATGATAGTTGTATATACTCAAGTGTAGTTGGCCATCTACCAAACCATGTGACTTTATCTCAATCTTGACTTACCTGTCCTTCCCTCAATCTATACCTTTTACCACGACCGTCTAATCGTTTGAGAATTTCAAAAATAATTAGAACTGTATCTTGATCATACCCCATCTAGGAGACTATCTTCTCTCTAGAAACCTTGTCCCTAACTTATTTTACTTTGATCTACTAGATTTCTTAATTATCTTTATTTCGTGCTTTAACTTGATCATTTTTATTTGTTTGCATTAATTAGCACCTCATGAACAGCCACTTTCTATTTTTGATCATTTGGTGTCCCCTATCGTGACATTGATATTCGGAGCACGAGACCAGCTGTTACCTTCCAACAAATTTTATATGTAAGACCTAGACGATCTCACCTTCATGTAGGTATATTATGTCCAACTCAAACACGTCCATTGGTACTCTATTTTTATGATATGACTTTCGGGTCATAAAGACTAGACTATAACCTTTACCATGATACCGATATATTTTCGACCAAGGATAGGGACTCAACCTCGACTCAATTCTTTCGATCTGATATATGATTTTGTTCTACTTAATTCCTTAAATGCTTAACTTGTACTTTATCGTGATTGCTTGACCCATTGTCCCATCACACTATTAGTTTAACTCTTGTAAGTTGGGTAGAATGCCTTACGACCTAACTATCCTTATGACCTTAACCAAGTCTTAGACAAGTAGACCGTAGGATGACTATATAGGTACCTAGATCCTTAAGAAGTTCGAATAATTCTACTCTCTTTCAATAATAATCTCATGTGCTTATATTTTTACCATCTTGACTAATGTTGCTACTATAAACTAGTTTTGCAAGCTTATCCATCTATCGAGCTTGTTCATGACTTATGCTATTGAGCGCGCGCTCACTAACATATTGTCTAATTAGAACCGGTGCATGATGGTCTGATCAACCGAGTGCACTTTGGTTCACTTTTTACATATCGTTCTAACATGGATGGAGACACAGTTAAACTTGGCCTCTAGAGTCTCATCCATGATTGCCTTAGCAATTCTCTTTTGAACTATTCATGTCGCCTTTGGACCATGTATTCGTATTAGATAATAGCTTCTTCACACTCTTAATAGTCTTTGTCTTTCACTTATTTTGGAATGACAAAACGCTCGTACTTGATATCCCCTTAGTTGTCCCACCATCTATTGCCAAGATAGTTAGCCACCGACCAACCAATGGAACTATATCCCCATCTCGAGTTACTCATCCTTTCCCTTGACCCTAGATTCATTATCGTGACCATCATTCACTCCCTAAATTAAATTAGTAATTTATTTCCATAGTTATCGAGATCACGATTTTCTAATGCATGTTGTGTTGAACGTCGTGATTTGATCGATATAACTTTGTACCTTCTCGAACCCCCTACTTATTTTTAATTTCGAGGACAAAATTCTTGTAAGTTTGGTAGGATATAAACCCCCTAAATTTTACTATATTTTTTTATTAATTTATTTTGGTATTGATTTTTATTTTGGTATCGTACCTCGAGTGCGAATGTGTAAAGACGTAAATATGAGATATTTGTTCATTCATATACAAATATTTTAGTATTGTTTTTCTTATGAATATAGAATAAATATGTGTTTCAATACATAGTATAAACAAATATTTTCATATCAGAAGAATATTTCACGATATTTGCCAAAACCTTTATCTTTTACTTTTATAAAAGATTATTTTATTTCTAGTTCAAATTAATTTAGAAAACTATATTTTATGTAAATACCTTATTTGCATGGATGTACAAATTTTTATTCATATATTTTTTTTGGATTTTCAAAATTATTTATTATTATTATTTTTAGAAAAGATATTTTGAACTTATTGTGGTAATTTAAACTTTGATTAGATTTTATTGATTTAATTTAAATAAGTTTGATTTAATTATGGGAATCATCTATATTTAATTTGGATTTGAAATTATCTAGATTTAATTGAGTTGGATTTGGATTGAATCGGTTTTAAAATAATTTAAATTAAAAGGAAGATTAATTAAAGGGGGTTTTAAATAAATACTAATCCTACTTCTATTAGGAAAACATCTCTATCTATATCCTATCCTAACAAAGCAAACTCTAATTTATTTAAATCAAATCCTATCTAATTTAGGAGATAAATCTGAAATAAATACCTATATAAACCCAATACATCCCCCTTCTATCAGCCATAATTCGAAATTATTTTTAGTCTAATAAAAGCTCTAAAATTCGTCATTAGAATTCAGCCCCGCTTTTTAGCAGCAAGAGCAACTTGGAACGACGATATCTCCTAGCTCCGAACTCCGTTTCGTCTCCAATTTTTTTTAAAAAAAGTGGACCGAGGTAAGGTTTCCAAAAACATATTTTAATAGACAAAACTCATTCTGTATATTTTTGTAAAACTATTTGAGTATTAGATGTCCGAAAAATAAACGTGTTTCAGTATTTTTGCGATTTTGGGAGTTTCCGGAAACGAAAATGCGATCCGTTTAGTTTTTCTGAAAGCTAATACGAAAACCTATGCCATAACCTAATTATAAAATTTATTAAATAAATCTAATAGGTACAGTATTAATTATAATTATATAATAGACTATTTTCAGCATCCGGAGATGTTTGTTTCGACCTTAGTTCCTCGGCAGCTGTTGTTCCAACTACTTTCCTGTCTGATCTTCACCACTACAGTTTTCAGGACCCAGGCAAGTATACCTTGCTAATTTACTGTCAGAGTATTTATTTTTTGCATTATTTATTTTGTTTCATAATGTTAGTTTCTTTTGTTATAAACTGCGCGTCCAAGCCATACTTGGGTGCAAGCGACTCTATTAGTCGTTTTACTTTACATATGCATGTTAACATAGTGTTAGCGGACTACCTTCTTGTTGGAGGGATATCCTTATATCTTCCTTTGGCTGTGATACTCACACTACACGGTTTGAGACATGTTGTAGGGGCACGACTTATTGACTAGCTATCTCTAAAGTCGTGTGACGGTAGATATTCGTAACTGCTATGATTAGGATTTTAGAGAATCAAGCACTTACAAAACTGGACGAGTTATGGACATGACTTGAACAGTGTGGGAAATATTGGGGGAGGACAGTCGCTAGTGCGTATGGGAATCCAAACAGGTAAACCATAGTCTCCGGATAGAACTGTGGCAATTTATTTGCAGATGCCCTCTGACGTTTTAGACGTTACAGACGGATACAGATGACTGGATGCCAGTTATGTACACATGAGCCTAAAATCCTATCCATGCGTATGAAAGTTGTCCTCTAAATTGTACATTAGGCGGTTAGAATCTCCTTTGCATATTTGTGTCTAGAATAGTCTTTATCTATTATTTTATTCTGATAGTTCATATTAGCATGTTCTTCCTGTATCTTGCTACGTCCGTCTGAGGACCTGGTTCTTCCCCAGGTGTGTGCTTTTATGATTCACTGCAGGTATCCTAGGCGGGATCGTGGTCTTCTCCATTTATTCGAAGATGATGTGACATGGTTCCTCCTTGCTACTTCCACTTAGCCTTTTATATATCATGTACTTCTTCCTTTTATTTTGGTTGGTAGTGGATGTGTCTCCACCCAACATATTGTACCAAAATAATTCATTATATGATATCTTTTATTCCCTTATTTTGTGGATGAGATTAGTTAGTTATGGTTTACTATATTTTACAGCTTATGTATACATATATGGCCCATATACTTCGTATGTATATAGCTGGCATGTCTACGTACTTGGTCCTACGTATTTTGGGACTGGGGCGTTACAACAGTAACCCGATGGGGTGCACACTTAACTTATAACATGTGATTCATATTAACCCTGGTAACTGGATAACTTGATAGTGGCCCGTGGCGGCACACTCTTGACTTGTACCTGACTTGACTTGAACTTGTAACTTGACTCTTGTAACTAACTCTGACCCGTAGGTGTTCCTGCTTGCTTGCTTGTGCAATCCACTTGTCTTATCTTGCATCATGTCTAGGACGTAACTTCCTGGGTACCACGGCCAGGGATTCGCGCTAATATGGATTAGGCTAATGATTAGATTAAACTAGAATATGGAGAATTTCCAGTCACAGGCAATCTCGTTATCTGGATGCCTTAATTGGACTTGTAGCTTGCCGACGAGTAGAGCACATTTCCAGCACACTGTCATGTGTTGCACCCTCTAAGTCACCTAAGGGTATATCGTCTCCTGGGCGATGTACCCAACCATACTCTCAACCCGCGGAAGGATAACTGGATAGTCTACAGGGCTTAGGATTAGGAAATTCTTATTGCATCTTGTTAGTAATTAGGCTTGTGATAACCCTAGTTAGTTAAAGTAGTAAGCCGTAGTAATTGCTTGGCCGCTTGTGAATGGATGTGTCCAGCCTGGTCTAATTCTCGTCTAGGTCCCTATACCTGGTACTCCTGTACATGATTGTTTTACTTATCTTAAACAATAAATGGATCGGGACAAGTGCTATTCAGGTAAATGATTACAACCTCGGTCCTTGTTTGGTTTACGGGTTGTAATCTGGCTCCCGAAATGGTTCCATGTCCCTAGTCGCTTATTGTCCTGCTGTACTTTTATTACCTGTACTTTTCTTTTATTTTCTTATGTTCTAATATGCTGGTTTTGTTCTTATTTCGTGGCCTCCTTTGTGGCACTTGCTCTTTTTGGGGTTTGACACAGCTGGTTTTGTACGGCCAGATTTCGGAGCAGCACCCGAGGATCTACCGAACCTCCGGCCCGATGGTGGCGACTAGAAGGAATCCGGGCTACGAGTGGGTTTCCTATCTTGTTTCACTCACTCTATTATAAAATTATTCTTTTGAGGCGTTTAGCCGACGAGCACCTATTAGCTCGATGTACATTTTCTTACTGTCTGCCTACGGGCTGTAAACATGATTAACAAATCCTAGGGTTGATCATGTATGACTTAACTCTTGCTAGTCCTCGCATTTTGTATGACTAGCTTCATGATCAGCTGAATATGTAATATTTGGGACGCCTTTTATTGTATATTTGGTGGTCTAACATCTTGTAATTATATTACTTGCTTGAGATTGAGACAATAGGCTTGACCTTAAGAGACCGTTGGCTTGTAGTAAACCCTCATATCTAGACAGCCGTGACCGTATAGCGAGGTAGTTTCCATTTCAATATACGTAGCTGGCTATGTTCGCCCCCGCTCTCCAGTATTCTGGTTCTGGAGCGTGACATGGTTTAAGTGGTGGCCCATGTAGGTCTTGGCATTCAAGAAATGTGAGGGTTTACCGAATAGATGTCTCAATCAGTACTCGTCCTTGATCTTCTTTCATATCCTCTGAATCTCTGGAATCTTGACCTGATCACATGCTTGTATCGTTGATCTGTCCTGGTCCTTCCTTATTGTTTCCTATGTCGTTTCCTTCAGCGGCATTGTTCATGAACCAGCCGATCAGCAAGACGGAGCAACTCCCGTAGACCAGCAACCCGGAGATCAAGCCCAGCACTCCGGAGTAGCCTCCAGAGTTGTGCCTACTGGAGGAGAGCCCCCAGTTCAGCCCGTTCAGCTGCCGAGCTGGGTGATGGTACTTTGGTAGGTCTCATCAGGACCTTGGTAGCTTTCCAAGATCACAGAGGAGATGCCTTGTACCAGATAGTGGCAGATGCTTTGACCAGAGGCGGTCACCCAGGGAACAGCACGGCCAACAGCTTCAAGCGCTTGAACCCTCCCTTCTTCCACGATAGTGAAGATGCGATTGCCGTGGACGCTTGGCTTTAGGATACCGAGGTGATTCTGGAGGCAGCTAGAACACCTGAGAAAGAGAAGGTGGCCGTGGTATGGCTACAGTTGCTGGATTTAGCTCGCAGTTGGAGGGCAGCGCAAGCCATGGGATTAATGGCACCCATTGCTTGGGCAGTATTTAGAGAGAGATTTCAGACGAAGTATTTTGATGCTGTAGCTCGGTACGACCTGCAGACGAGTTTTACCAACTTGAAGTAAGGAGGCAGATCGGTCGACAGTTATGCATCTAAGTTTTCTAGACTCAGTAGGTTTGCCCCCACCTTGGTGGCAACCGAGTTTGATAGGGCCCAGCGGTTCCAGCAGGGACTGGATTTGGAGATCTTGTTGGCAGTTGAGCAGTTCGAGCACCAGACATTCGATGCAGTATTAAGAACGGCTAGGAGACATGAGTACACCTCCCAGAAGATTATGGATAGGACCGGAGGTAGAAAGCGGTCCCACAGTCAGATGTACCAATCATCAGCTCCAGCCCCGGCAGCTAGGAGTTTGACCATTGGAACTCCGAGGCTGGCGGCCTCAGTAACGTCGATTCAGCATTCAACCTTGACGTACCCGCAGCAGTAGAAGCAGAAGCAGACTTCTGCGATGGGATGTTCTCATTGTGGAAAGCCAGGCCATGTGGTGGCAGATTGTCGTAGGGCGCAAGGATTGTGCCTAGCTTGTGGAGCGACAGATCACAAGATAGGAGCCTGTCCGAATAGGGGTAGTTCATCCTCCTCCAACCTAACCAGTCCATCGGTTAGGGGACCAGCACCTATGCAACAGCAGCAGTACCCGAGGCCATTGTTGCTTCAGGCCCAGGCGTTTCATCAGCAGAACCAGCAGCAGTACACCCAAGCCCAAGTGCAGAGCAGGCAGAGAGATTTCCAGCAGAGGGGACCCGCAGCTAGAGGACAAGGTCAGGCCATGATAATAGCTATGGAAGAAGAAGTTGCACCAGGTGAGGTAGTGGCAGGTACTATTCTCGTCAACTCCTCTCCGGTATTGGTATTATTTGATTCTGGTGCATCGCATTCATTCATGTCTGCACGATTCGCGACACGGATAGGGTTGGAGCCAGAGTCATTATCAGTAAGGCTCAATATACTTACTGGTAATGGTCTTGTGGGAGTAGATCGACTGTTTTCCTCGTGTCGGATCGTAGTTAGCGGTAGAGAGTTTCCCACTAGATTTATAGAATTCCCTATGGCAGACTATGATGTAGTCTTAGGCATGGATTGGTTGAGGAACCAGTATGCTAGGATAGACTGCCATGGTGGCAGGGTTGTTTTTAGCATTCCAGGCGAGCAGAGTTCTCATTTTTCAGAGGCGCAGTGGAGCCATCTTCCCCAGTGTTGCGGATGGCAGTAGCAGCAGAGCAGTTACCCAGGATAGTTGAAGAGTTTCTAGATATCTTCCCAGAAGAACTTCCAGGGATGCCGCCAGAGCGGGAGATCGAGTTCACTATAGACTTGATCCCCGGAACAGCACCAGTATCAGAGCGAGTCTACAGAATGGCGCCTTCAGAGCTAGAGATTTTGTACAAGATGATTGAAGAACTCAGGACCAAGGGATTCATTCGTGCAAGTGGATCGCCTTGGGGAGCCCCGATGCTTCTTGTGAAAAAGAAGGATGGTACGTCCAGGCTATGTGTAGATTATCGTACCTTGAACTCGGTGACAATCAAGAACGGATACCCTCTCCCGAGGATAGATGACTTGTTTGATCAACTCAAAGGGGCTTCAGTGTTTTTGAAGATAGACTTGCGGTCAGGATACCACCAGATCAGAGTCAGAGAGCAGGACATTCCGAAGACAGCCTTCCGATCTAGGTATGGGCATTGGGAGTTCCTTGTTATGCCCTTTGGAGCGACCAATGCGCCAGCCGTATTCATGGACCTCATGAATCGTATTTTTATGCCTTACTTGGATCAGTTCGTGATCGTGTTTCTAGATGATATCCTGGTCTACAGCAAGAGCGAAGAAGAGCATGAGCAGCATCTCAGAATCGTCCTTCAGACGCTTAGGGAGCATCAGTTGTATGCCAAGTTCAGTAAATACGAGTACTGGCTCGATCGCATTTCATACTTGGGTCACATCATTACTCGAGGAGGAGTGGAAGTGGATCCCAGAAGATTGTGGCTATCGAGTCATGGCCAGTACCTAGTTCAGTGGCAGAGGTTCGCAGCTTCCTTGGATTAGCCGACTACTACCGGCGATCCGTTTCAGATTTTGCTAAGGTTTCAGCGCCGATGACCCAGTTGACCCGCAAGGATGTGTAGTTCGCTTGGACGGCGGAATATCAGGAATCATTTGAGAAGTTGAAGCGAGGTTTGATAACGGCTCCCATTCTTACACTTCCAGATGGGACCGGAGGATTCACAGTTTATGCGACGCTTTAGGCAGAGGATTGGGGTGTGTCTTGATGCAGCATGGGAAGGTAATATCTTATGCATCACGTCAACTTCGTGATCATGAGAAGAATTACCTGACCCGCGACTTAGAGCTGGCAGCAGTAGTATTTGTACTTAAGTTGTGGAGGCACTACTTGTATGGAGATAGAGTGGAGATATTTACTGATCACAAGAGCCTGAAGTATGTTTTCACCCAGAAGGACCTTAATATGCGGCAGAGAAGATGGCTTGAGCTACTGGTGGACTACGATATGGACTTGCAATGTCACCCAGGGAAGGCCAACGTTGTGGCAGATGCATTGAGCAGGAGAGCCAAAATTTATTTCCTAACAGCGTAACCAGAGTTATTGGCAGATTTTCAGAAGATGGGAATTGAGGTGGTTCTTCCTACCAATGTGGCGTTGATGGCCAGTCTACAGTTCAGTCCAGCCCAGTTGAGAGGATCCGGATGGCGCAGTCTACAGATTCCAAGATTTAGCGGCTCGAGCAGAGCATGAGGCAAGAAGAAGACCAGAGTTGTGCATTCATAAAGATGGTACACTTCGGCACGGCACTCGTCTTTGTGTACCTAGTGGAGATATCAGACAGGAAGTTATGGCAGAAGCTCACAGTTCGCAGTATTCTATTCATCCTGGTGGTACGAAGATGTACCGTGATATTCGTCAGCATTTCTGGTGGAATGGCATAAAGAGGGAGATAGCCCGGTTTGTCTCTCGGTGTTTGGTTTGCCAGCAGGTTAAAGCTGAACATCAGAGGCCTGCTGGACTTCTTCAGCCCTTACCGATTCCAGAATGGAAGTGGGAGCATGTGACCATGGATTTTGTGACTGGATTGCCTAGATCCCCGGCTGGTCGAGATGCTATTTGGGTTATAGTTGAACGGCTCACGGAGGTGACTCATTTTCTCCCATTTAGAGTTGGGCAGTCAACGGCTCAGTTGGCAGAGATGTACCTCAGGCAGATTGCCAGGCTTCACGATGTGCCCGTCAGTATCACCTCGGACCGAGATTCAAGGTTTACGTCACACTTTTGGTGCAGCTTTCAAGAGGGTTTGGGAACTCATCTTCAATTTAGCTCAGCATATTATCCGCAGACAGATGGCCAGTCAGATCGCACCATCCAGACTCTTGAGGATATGTTGCGGTCATGTACACTTGACTTCGGTGGATCGTGGGAAGATCACCTGCACCTGGTGGAGTTCTCGTACAACAATAGTTTCCAGGCCAGTATTCAGATGGCTCCGTTCGAAGCTCTGTATGGTAGGAAGTGCAGGTCCCCGCTAGCATGGGACGATGTTGGAGAGAGCAGATGCTCGGTCCAAAAATGATTTCCCAGACAGTTGAAGTAGTCAGAAGAGTCAGGGATCATCTTCGAGTTGCCCAAGACCGCCAGCGACATTGGGCCGATGCTCATCGGCGTCCCTTAGAGTTTGCTATCGGCGACCATGTATTCCTTAGGATCTCGCCTAACTGCGGCGTCATTCGCTTTGGCGTGCGAGAAAAGCTTAGTCCTAGGTATATAGGGTCGTTCGATATCCTGGAGCGAGTAGGAGATGTGTCCTATCGTCTTGCTCTTCCGCCGTCGCTAAGTGAGGTGCATGATGTATTCCATGTGTCCCAATTACGACGGTACGTCCCGGACCCGAGCCATATCCTAGACCATTCGGAATTGGTTGTTGGTACCAACCTTTCGTATGAGGAGAAGCCCGTGTCTATATTGGATCGGAGGGAGAAGATACTCAAGAACAAGACTATTAGTTTAGTCCGTGTTACTTGGGGTCATCACTCTCTAGGTGAGTCAACGTGGGAGCGTGAGGATGATATCCGATCGTGATATCCCTATCTATTTGACTCGTAAGGTATAATGTCTTCCTTACGCCTTATACTTTACATCCCTTACTTGCATGTATGATTGTATGATTGAACTGCTTAGTGTAGTTGTTGGTGCTTAGTGTAGCTTGCCGTGACAATCTCTAGCTCCTTGATTAAATTTCGAGGACGGAATTCTTTTAAGGTGGGTAGAGTTGTAATGCCCATATTCGGAATACGAATTTGAATTAAGCCTGCATGTATTTCGGACTTGTATTTTCTTTTCTCGGATTTTGGCCTGTAATTGTATTTTGGCTCGACTTGCAGATTTTGGGTTTTCTCGCAAAATGGGTTTTGACATGGCTTGGTTTTATTTTGTGGAGTAGGATTGGTTTGGTTTGGTTTGGTTTGGTTTAATATGCTTGGAACACCTTAGCCTATGCTCAACCTTCATTCCACCACAACCCACCCTCATTTAATCCCACCTAACTTTTCTCTCTCCTCTTTACTTTCATTTATTTTTCCTCCATCTTCTTCTTCTTCCTTCCTCCACACAACACCAACACCATAGGCAAGTGCACCTTGCCACCAAATAAGCACCACATTTTATTTGTCCATTAGCTAGATTAGGCCATGGAGAGCAACATTAGAACTTGGTATTTTGTGATTTGGAGTCTTCATTGTTCTAGATCTAAGTTTTAAATATTTTCAAAAATTCTCAGTTTTGATCTATCAAACTTTGATTTTTGCTTGTTTTGATGCTTCCATGTGGAAGAGAATTTAATTTTACACAAGTTAGAACTTTGAAAATCCAGATTTCGTTTTGATTTGGCCAAAATATGAAGAGTTGAACTTTTGGTGTTCTTGAGGCTTCTTCTCGGCCTGGAGAAGAAGACTTCAGCCTGCGCTCTTTAGCGCAGTGCTGAACCGTGCATCCCCCTCGGCCATCGCTCTTTAGCGCAGAGCTGACCAGCGCAGCTTGCCCCTTGGCGAACTGTGCACCCCTCCCCTGCGCCATCGGCCCATGCGCCTTCGGCCGTGCGCCATCGGCTCGTGAGCCATCGGCTCATGCGCCTTCGGCCGTGCGCCATCGGCCCATGCGCCTTCGGCCGTGCGCCATTGGCCTCTGCGTCATCAGCCCTGCTCCCCTGTTTCCTTCGGCGCACTTGACCCCTGCGCCATCTGCTCCCGGCGCACTTGACCCCTGCGCCATCCATTTCCGGCGCACTTAGCCCCCTGCGCCATCTGCTGCCGGCGCACTTGACCCCTGCGCCATTCACCCTTTGCGCAACCCAATTGCCCATGATGGTTTGGTTTATTTCTTGGACTGGCTTTTCTTTTGTGGGTTGGGTTTTGAGATCTTGTTCCACACAGCACGACTATCTTGACCCAGCACTACCTGGCACGGTTTTCGATGATTTATTTATGACTAATATGGTTTCCTGATTTCTGTGATTTATGATCCTGGGACTTCCTGATCTCCTTGACAGTAACCCGATGGAGTGCACACTTAACTTATAACCTGTGATTCATATTAACCCTGGTAACTGGATAACTTGATAGTGGCCCGTGGCGGTGCACTCTTGACTTGTACCTGACTTGACTTGAACTTGTAACATGACTCTTGTTACTAACTCTGACCTGTGGGTGTTCCTGCTTGCTTGCTTGTGAAATCCACTTGTCTTGTCTTGCATCATGTCTAGGACGTGACTTCCTGGGTACCACGGCCAGGGATTCGTGCTAATATGGATTAGGCTAATGATTAGATTAAACTAGAACATGGAGAATTTCCAGTCACAGGCAATCTCGTTATCTGGCAGCCTTAATTGGACTTGTAGCTTTCCGACGAGTAGAGCACATTTCTAGCACACTGTCATGTGTTGCACCCTCTAAGTCACCTAAGGGTATATCGTCTCCTGGACGATGTACCCAACCATACTCTCAACCCGCGAAAGGATAACTGGATAGTCTGCAGGGCTTGGGATTGGAAAATTCTCATTGCAACTTGTTAGTAATTAGGCTTATGATAACCCTAGTTAGTTAAAGTAGTAAGTCGTAGTAATTGCTTGGCCGCTTGTGAATGGATGTGTCCAGCCTGGTCTAAGTCTCGTCTAGGTCCTTATACCTGGTACTCCTGTACATGATTGTTTTACTTATCTTAAACAATAAATGGATAGGGACAAGTGCTATTCAGGCAAAGGGTTATAACCCCGGTCCTTGTTTGGTTTACGGGTTGTAATCTGGCTCCCGGAATGATTCCATGTCCCTAGTCGCTTATTGTCCTGCTGTACTTTATTACCTGTACTTTCCTTCCATTTTCTTATGTTCTAATATGCTGGTTTTGTTCTTATTTTGTGGCCTCCTTTGTGGCACTTGCTCTTTCTGGGGTTTGACCCAGCTGGTTTTGTGTGGCCAGATTTCGGAGCAGCACCCGAGGATCTACCGAACCTCCAGCCCGATGCTGGCGACTAGAAGGAATCCGGGCTACGAGTGGGTTTCCTATCTTGTTTCACTCACTCTATTGTAAAATTATTCTTTTGAGGTGTTTAGCCGACGAGCACCTGTTAGCTCGATGCACATTTTTTTACTGTCTGCCTACGGGCTGTAAACATGATTAACAAATCCTAGGGTTGATCATGTATGACTTAACTCTTGCTAGTCCTCGCATTTTGTACGACTAGCTTCATGATAAGCTGAATATGTAATATTTGGGACGCCTTTTATTGTATATTTGGTGGTCTAACATCTTGTAATTATATTACTTGCTTGAGATTGAGACAATAGGCTTGACCTTAAGAGACCGTTGGCTTGTAGTAAACCCTCATATCTAGACAGCCGTGACCGTATAGCGAGGTGGTTTCCATTTCAATATACGTAGCTAGCTATGTTCGCCTCCGCTCTCCAGTATTCTGGTTCTGGGGTGTGACAACAGGCACGGTACTGGACTTCTGCTGTCTCCTTCTGTAGACTTGGAGCTCCTTTTCCATTGTCTGCTGCTCTCCTTGTTTAACATATGTATCTTCTTCATCTTCTGTATCGGAGTCACTGCTTTCTCCCCCTTTCGTCCAGTTTTTCACGACCGGACATGGGACCGATCCGACTACCACAGATGGGCGTAATTTCTCCCCCTCACATCTAACACCCGCTGTGTTAGGTGTGTCAACAAACGCCGAACCGTCATCCGAACTATAATATGGTTCTAGTTCTCTGAAGGTAACGTCCATGCTCACAAACATCTTTCGCTCAACTGGGCTCCAACATGCGTATCCATTCTGAGTTGCCGTGTACCCGACAAAGACACATTTAACCGCTCTATGATCCAGTTTGCCAACTCCTGGCCTATTATCTTGGACAAAACAGACACACCCAAATACTTTTGGTGGAACAGTGTACGTGGTAGCACCAGTAAGCATCTCCAACGGTGTCTTCCAGTCCAATACCTGAGATAGCATTCTGTTGATGATATAAGATGCTGTTAACACCGCTTGTCTCCATAAGTGTTTCGGAACATTCATAGACAGCATCATCGTCCGTGCGACCTCCAGCAGGTGTCTGTTCTTCCGTTTGGCCACACCATTTTGTGCCGGTGTATAGGCACAAGAAGTTTGGTGTAGTATGCCATGAGTGGATAAATACTCAGCAACCGTCTTATTTGTATACTCCGTCCCATTGTCAGACCGTAAGCACTTAATCTTAGTGCCATATTGAGTTTCTACCCGACGATGAAAGTCGCAAAATGCCTTAAAGACGTCACTTTTATTCTTCATAAGGTACACCCATGTCACGCGAGTATAACAATCAATAAAAGTGATGAACCATCGAAAACCGTTAATACCGGTTGTAGGACAAGGGCCCCATACGTCCGAATGTATCATATCAAATGCAGCCGAACTTCTACTACCGGAACTCATATATGTGCTTCTGGTATGTTTATCCAACTCACAAGCATGACAAAATAACTTCTCCTTATTAGCCCTTTGGTATAAGGACGGATACATGCGACTAATAACTTTAAAAAAAGAATGACCGACACGCTGGTGGTGGAGTAGCAATTCATCTTCTACACTGCGTCGTGTATCTTCCAGTGGTGTGTCGGCTACCAGATATGCCAATGCTTTGTCTAGTCCAGTCCTGTCTAAGTACCATAGCCCCTTATGCCATGTGCCAGTCCCTAGTCGCCGTCTTGTCCCCTTCTCCTGAAAGGTCACCGTAGGAATGTCAAAGGAAACAGTACAGTTAAGATCAAGAATAATGGCACTAACAGAAAGAAGATTGACAGGAAAAGACGGAGCATGTAAGACATTGGTGAGAGTGAAAGAAGGGGTGCATGCGACAGTGCCTTTACCCAGAACAGGGCTGGAGTTACCATCAACAGTCTGAATGCTCTCCGGCGTCGGTAGGTGAGTATAGTCCTGGAACACACCGCGGGACCCCGTGACATGGCGAGATGCCCAGAGTCCATAATCCAACCTGGTTGGTGGACAGCTGCTGCAAGAGCACGCACAGGTATACCTGTGCCGGTTTGGACAAAGCAAGTGATGTGGTCCCCCGAGGTAGATGACGCCCCATGACTGCCGTCCGAACCCAGCTTCGTGCTGCGTAACTTCGCAAGGAACTCCTTCTCAAGAGGGGTTAACTTAGCCAGGTGAATGTCGCCCCCTTCCTCCGCCAGATTAGCTTTGTGTCCTCCAGAATAATTTCCTCTTCTACCAGGATAACCGCCTCTACCACCACGACGTCCGTCGCAGCCCTGTCCACGATCACTTGAATGACTGTGCAGGGGTTTTGGACAAAACCTGATGTAATGCCCTGAGTCACCACAGTTGTGGCAAACACCGGCCACAGAGGGAGGCTGATTGAAGGCGGCAAGCGCAGACTTGTCAACAGCGGCTTGCTCTCCCTGGAAAGAGCCCTTATTGGGCATCAACTTTAAGCGAGCCTCTTCTTGTTCCATGGCAGCTATAGCGTCTTCTAAGGATGGAAGCATGGGCTGTGCTAGGAGGACATTCCTTCTATGCTCAAACACAGGGTTAAGACCCTTCAAGAACTTCATCATCCGTTGATGCGAAATATAATCCAAGAACTTGTGGAAATGTTTCGCGAATGCTGGTTCTACCTGGGCATCTTCCATCCCAAGAGGATCATAGTGATCCAGATCAGACCAGTACTTCTTTAACAGTGTTGTATACTCAGAGATGGTGCGGTCGTCCTGGGCCACCCTATCAAGTTCATCCTGCAGTTGGAAGACCCGCATAGGATTGCCCGAGCCTGAGTACATATCCTTCAAAGTCTGCCATATATCAGCAGCAGCCTCCATCGCCTCGACATTGCCCGACACCTGGTCGGTCAAGAAAGCCGTCAACCATCCAGCCACAACATTGTTGACAATCTCCCAAATAGTAAACTCTTTGGAGGAGGGATCATCTGGCGCCTTGGTTTGGCCATTGACGTAGCCAACCAAGCCATGGCCCTTCAGCATCCGCATGGCCTGTCGTGACCATTTCAAGTAATTGGACGTTCCTTCCAACTTCGTCTCCAGCTTGTCCAGCTTCCTCAATTTGTAGGGTGACGGATCCACATCAGTATGGATCACACGTGGGGTCGCCTCGGTTAATCTTTTTGATAAAATATCATCAACCAAGGCCTTCATCTTGGCAGCTGTCAGTTTACCACTGATCGAATCCATGGCGTCTTCAACTGTGATTCGTCGTCGTCGTCTTTTTCGTCGGCTTCATCGTCGTCGTCGGCTTCGTCGTCGTCGTCGTCTTCGTGTAAAGTCGTCAACAGAGACCTTACGAATGTGCGGTTACATGGCCAACACCGGCGCGCGCATGGAGATCCTAATTTATAGATCGAGAACGGAAAACAAATAAAGTATTTGTTGTTCCGGAGGGCGTAATCTAGGAACAGAAGGTGCAAATAAAGTATTTGACAGCCATCCGTCGTCGAAAAACCATCCACATAATCTCTCTCTCAAAATTAGGGGGTTTTTTTTCGAAAAGAAAAAAAAGAGGGGGGGCGTCGGAGGGGGACAATGCATCGGGGGGGGGACAGGACGTCGGGGGGGAGGGAGGGGGGAACTGCCGGGGGGGGCGTCGGTGGGGGGAAGGAAGGGGGGACTGCCGGTGGGGAAAGGGGGGAGGAATTTTTTTTTTCCTCCGTTATGGCTCTGATACCATGTAGAGAATAATTGTTGTGTATATTTTATTGATGGGCTACTCAACTTCTTATAGGGAGTCTAGCTCCTCTTCATATTACATTTTCCAATGTGAGACTAAATCCCTTATTAGTTCTCAACATATGTCACCTCCCATCTCTCTTTCTCATCTATTTTTCTGTGTATGTTTGATTTATGATATGACAACCGGTATCTTCTTGGTCCTCCTGTTATTTTGTTAGTGCCGAGGCACAATTTTTCGATGGATAACTGAAATATCGTAACAATTGTACAAACAATTGTTATTACGTAACACTTCACAGAAGGTACGTAGTAAAATCCCACAAGTGCTACCTTTCACAGAAGGTGCACAGAACGTAACACTTCACAGAAGGTACGTAAGAGAAATTCTACAAGTGCTGCCCTTCACAGAAGATGCACAAACAGAATTCTGATAATATCAACGCAAACACTTCCCCGAAGGTGCGTTAATAGAATTCTGACAGAACAAAGAAGATGACTGGCGAAGATGAGATAACTCCTGCTGGGGTGAATGAACCACTGTTGCTCAAAGCTTTATTCGCCCCACACGAGCACGAACAGCTTCCAGGAACCAGCAAGTTCACGAAGAACTTCTGGAACGCTCGTAAGTCAATATTTGAGACTTGAACGGGCTTCCTGGACTTAGCAGACTCCCTCAACTCTCTTCTTGGTGCATCTTTCAAAGGAGGCCAAGCGGCTCTATTTATATAGTGGAGTTGAGACTTCACCTCTTCTCCTATCCGATGTGGGACTAAAATACCAATACTCAAAAATAGATTTTGATATTTTAGATCATCCCACAGTCAGCATAGAAGTGTGTCAGTCCACGCCTACCCCCCGATCACTCTCGTGCATGCACGAGACAATCTTGGAGTCCGCGTCCGAGTCCGAGGCCGCACAACAAAAATTAACTTGCATCCTTGTTGGATTTAATCCTTTTTTCTTCTAGGAAAATACTTCCACATGGCACAAACTTGTACCCCACTACACCTCATATGCACACCTCAACACAAGCAATACATTATATTGAGATACTCACCATTTGGTGTAGCCGATGTGGGACTATCTTTTTCTAGTCCAAAGGCAAAAACACCAACAATCCCCCACATATCTCAATATATGGGTTGAGCGTTCCCCACAGTGACTGCCCATCATGCATTAGGAGAGATGTCGCTACGACTTGAATCTTCCCGCATAGGTTAAATAACAGCATGATATAAGAATGGACTAAGCCTTGAATTCCGCATCATAACTGCAATTCTTCCTACTCACATAATGACATCAACTGTGCTTCTGGCTGCACATTGAAGGCCTTGTGCCAGCCTGGTTTCAGTGTATAATTTTTGGGCGTCTACAAGTTTACCCTCAAGAGACGGCCTAATATCTCTGTCCATACACTATAGGTGAGTTCTTTATAAAGAGTCATGGCATGAAGCATTGCGCTTCTTTGCGGTGCTACGCCGCTATGACATGGCTTAAAGCCGAGGCTTTACCCTACCTGGGTACCTCATCGTAGTGTCATACTACTGTAGCATGAGGTCACAGGCCTCTTTGTAGTGCCAAACTACCCAGCATGAAGCCTTGCGCTTCCGTGCGGTGTTACGCCGCTATGACATGGCTCACAAAGCCGAGGCTTTACCCTACCTGGTACCTCTTCGTGGTGTCATGCCACTGTAACATGAGGACGTCGTCCTCTTTGTGGTGTTGTCTACCTCTCTTTATTATGATTATCATACAGCATTAGGCTACCTGCCTATTTATGGTGCTACTCCGCTGTGACTTGGCTTGCAAAGCCGAGGCATTACCCCTACCTGGGAACCTCATGGTGGAGTCACCCCACTGTAGCATGGAGTTACACTCCTTGTAGTGCTGCGCTACCGTGCTTACTGTAAAGCACTCCAGGCATTCACTCTGCCTGAGAACTCATTAAGGCATTTAAGCCAACCTTCCCACAGGATCCGTTTTTCGCAGAAAACAACAGTAGACAACAGTGGTTGTAGGTCCGTAACCTCTCCATGTCACAGAGGACAAGTACCCACCGTTCCTGATATTCTTCTGGTTAATAGTCCTTCCTTGAACCAAAAGCTAGATGCCTATAGATTTCTCTTTGAACTAATAGCATAAAACTTTATGGTAGGATTGTAATAACACAATATCAGAATGCCTTCAAGCCCATTTTACAAGCTGTGTCATCGACCAGCTGGCGCTTGAGGCCCTTGGTGAACGGATCCGCCAGGTTCTCCTGACTCCGAACATCAATCACTGCAATAACACCTCTTGATGAGATCGTGTACTGCTCTGTGCTTCAACCGCACCGTTCTCTTCTTTCCGTTGAAGAGTTCATTTGATGCCACTGCTGCTGCCGCCTGGTTGTCACAGTATATCGGTATTGCCGGTATCTGAGCCCCAACCACCGAAAGATCATACATGAGCTCCCGAAGCCACTCTGCTTCATCTGCAGCAGCATCCAATGCAAAGAATTCAGATTCCATGGAGGAGCGAGATAACAAAGTCTGCTTCTTCGACTTCCACGATATAGCAGCTCCGCCCATGGCGAATACGAATCCACATGTGGAATACTCGCTCTCCATATCTGAACACCAGCTAGCATCACTGAAGCCTTCCACTACTGACGGATCTTCGTTGTAGAAAAGTGCATATGTCTGAGTTTTCTTGAGATATCTCATAACACGCTTCACAGCTTTCCAGTGCTCAACACCTGGATTGCTAGTGAACCGACTCAGCATTCCCACTGCAAAAGCTATGTCAGGTCTTGTGGCAGTAGTAGCGTACATCAAGCTTCCGTTGACGCTAGCGTACTCCAACTGCCTGACGCTTTCCCTCGAATTTGGCTCCAGCTTCTGATCACTCCGGTACGGTGTATCAATAAAAGGAAGATCTTGATACCCGTAGCGAGTGAGCATCTTCTCAATATAATGAGATTGTGACAGCGCTATTCCAGTGCCTGTCCGGATGATCTTGAGCCCCAAGATTACGTCGGCATCCCCCAAGTCCTTCATACTAAACTTGGTCGAGAGGAATTTCTTTGTCTCTGTGATGCAGCTTAAATCCGTACCTACGATTAGCATGTCGTCCACGTAAAGACATACGATTACTCCTCTTCCGTCAGCAAACTTCGTATAGACACACTTGTCTGTTTCACTGACCCTGTAGCCATTTGACCTTATCACCTTGTCAAACTTCTCATGCCACATTTTGGGAGCTTGTTTCAAACCATACAGAGACTTCATCAACTTGCAGACTTTGTCTTCCAGACCTCTGACGACAAAATCTTCTGGTTGTTGCATGTAGATCTCTTCGGTCAGCTCGCCATTAAGGAATGCCGTTTTCACATCCATCTGATGTATCACCAGCTTGTGTATTGCTGCTAGAGCAATTAACAATCTGATGGTTGTCATCCGAGCTACTGGAGCATAAGTGTCAAAGTAGTCGATCCCCTGCTTCTGAGCAAACCCCTTGGCCACTAGCCTGGCCTTGAACTTGTCAATGGTTCCATCTGCTTTCATCTTCTTCTTGAAGATCCATTTGCATCCGATGGGTCTTGCTCCTTCTGGCAGGTCAACCAATACCCATGTGTTGTTGGAGGTGATTGAGTCAATCTCGTTGTCTATCGCCTCCTTCCAGAATACAGCATCTCTGGTCTTCATCGCCTCATCATAGGTAAGCGGATCTGCTTCCACATGATAGGTGACGAAGTCATCTCCGAAGTCTTTCAGCCTCCTCGTTCGCTTAGTTGACGGCTCAGCGATTCTGGTTCAGCTGGTGTCTCCTTGACGACAGCTTCATCTTGGACTACTGGTTCATTAAAGACTTCTGTCTGCTTTGTACCCTCATCATTCTCTGAAAGATCCGCGAGAACAATATTCTTGTGTTTTGCAAACTTGTCTTCAAAGTATTCAGCATCGCGAGATTCGATGATATGGTTTGACTCGATATCAAGGAATCTCCGAGCATCACTCTTCTCGGCATACCCCAAGAAGATCGCCTTCGTAGTCCTTGTCCCTAGCTTCTGAATCTTCAGATCTGGGAGCTTCACATACGCCAGACACCCCCACACTCGAATGACATTCAAGTTTGGTCTGACTTTGAACCAGAGTTCATGAGGAGTTACGTCCGAAGTTGCATATGGCACTCTATTTAGAATGAAAGTGGCCGTTAATGAAGCTTCTCCCCAGTAGCATTTTGGAAGACCTGCAGTAAGCAGTATAGAATTCATCATTTCTGTTAAGGTTCGGTTCTTCCTCTCTGCTACTCCGTTGGATTGAGGAGAATATGGAGCAGTAGTCTCGCATATGATTCCATGTTCTTTGCAGAACGATGCGAATTCATGAGACCTGTACTCCCCACCTCGATCACTTCTTAACCTCTTGAGTTGTTGTCCAGTTTGCCGCTCAGCCTCGGCCCTGAACTCCTTGAACTTCTCGAATGCTTCGTCTTTAGACTTGAGCAAGTAGACGAAAGCATACTTTGAGAAGTCATCGATGAAAGTAATGAAATACTTCATCCCGGCCTTTGTAGAAAATTGTTTGAAGTCACAGATATCTGAGTGAACCAACTCCAGAAGATCTGTGCTTCGATGGACCCTGTGAAAGGGTTTCCTTGTGATCTTCGTCTGAGCACATACTTCGCATTTCTCTACCTTACCCCCACACTTGGAGATAAGTCCTAGACTAGACATTCTGTTAATCCTTTTACAATAAACATGTCCTAGCCTATTATGCTACAACTTAAGAGAATAATCAGAAAAGGTGATTGCATTTATATTATCATGCTGGGTTACAACAAGCTGAATCTTGTACATTCTTTCAGTTTGGAAAGCTTTCCCGAAGAATGTACCCTTCTTGGACATCACCAACTGGCCAGCATTGATGTCCATCCTCAAGCCTGCGTTGCAGAGAAGACTTCCAGAGATCAGGTTCTTAGCAATTACTGGAACATGCTTCACACCTTGAAGCGTCAGAGTGTTCTCCGATGTGAGTTTCAGCTCCACCGTCCCGATCTCCAGTACTTCAGCTTGTGCCTGGTTTGCCATTATGACCTTCTCTGAAGTTGGCTCATAAGAGACGAACCAGTCTTTGTCTGAACAGACATGGCAGGTCGCACCAGTGTCTATCCACCAGTCCAAGTCAGCCCCCACAGTTGCAACCTGTGCTATCATGGCAACTAGATTAGTAATCATAGAAACCTTACTAGGCTCACTTTGTTCTTTGGGCTTGGACTTGCATTCGGATTTGTAGTGGCCCTTCTTGCCACAATTGAAGCAAGTCACATGGGACTTGGACTTCTGCTGCTTGAAAGCAGGACCCTTCGCTTTCAGATTCGTGAAGTCCTTCTTTTTGCGATGAGAAGCAGCCTGCTTCCCCTGGTACTCTCTGGTTTGGACCAGATTTGCCTTCGCCAGTTGTTTGGACAGAGTATCCATCTTCTGTTGAGAGCGCATCTCGTCCTCAACATGGATCTCTTGCAAGAAATCTTCCAAGCTAATTTCTATCTTCTTTCGATGCATCCTTGCATAGAAGTTGCTCCATTCTGTAGGAAGTTTCGCGACGATCCCTCCAACGACAAACTTGTTGACGAGGGGCATGTTCTCGTCTTCTAGTTTCTGACGTAACTTCAGAAACTCCTTCACTTGGGACAGCATCGCCTTCTCGTCTTCGAAGGTCCACTTGTGGTATTTTTCTACCATGAAGATCTTGGACCGGTTCTCGTCATCTTCATAGAGCTTTCCCAAGGAGTCCCATATCTCTTTGGCAGATGTCTTCTTGGAGTAGGACTCTGCCAGAGAGTCTTCCATGGAATTGAGTATCAGTAGTTTGCATATACTGTTTTCTCTCTTCCACTTCGCTTGCTTGGTCGTAGCAGCGGCCACAGCCGCAGCAGATCCAGTGGTTGGAACGATCGGTTCTTCTTCTGACAGCACGTGATCAACATTCACGAATTGAAGATTTAAAGTGACATTTCGTCTCCATATCTGGAAGTGTTCGCCATCGAATTTTTCCAACTTGTTAAAGCCGGTATCGATGAGCGAAGCACGAGAATTATCCATCTTCTCAATAAAGCTTTGAGATTGTTAGTGCCGAGGCACAATTTTTTGATAGATAACTGAAATATCGTAACAATTGTACAAACAATTGTTATTACGTAACACTTCACAGAAGGTACGTAGTAAAATCCTACAAGTGCTACCCTTCACAGAAGGTGCACAGAACGTAACACTTCACAGAAGGTACGTAAGAGAAATTCCACAAGTGCTACCCTTCACAGAAGGTGCACAAACAGAATTCTGATAATATCAACGCAAACACTTCACCGAAGGTGCGTTAATAGAATCCTGACAGAACAAAGAAGATGACTGGCGAAGATGAGATAACTCCTGCTGGGGTGAATGAACCACCGTTGCTCAAAGCTTTATTCGCCCCACACGAGCACGAACAGCTTCCAGGAACCAGCAAGTTCACGAAGAACTTCTGGAACGCTCGTAAGTCAATATTTGAGACTTGAACGGGCTTCCTGGACTTAGCAGACTCCCTCAACTCTCTTCTTGGTGCATCTTTCAAAGGAGGCCAAGCGGCTCTATTTATAGAGTGGAGTTGAGACTTCACCTCTTCTCCTATCCGATGTGGGACTAAAATACCAATACTCAAAAATAGAGTTTGATATTTTAGATCATCCCACAGTCAGCATAGAAGTGTGTCAGTCCACGCCTACCCCCCGATCACTCCCGTGCATGCACGAGACAATCTTGGAGTCCGCGTCCGAGTCCGAGTCCGAGTCCGTACAACAAAAATTAACTTGCATCCTTGTTGGATTTAATCCTTTTTCCTTCTAGGAAAATACTTCCACATGGCACAAACTTGTGCCCCACTACACCTCATGTGCACACCTCAACACAAGCAATGCATTATATTGAGATACTCACCATTTGGTGTAGCCGATGTGGGACTATCTTTTCTAGTCCAAAGGCAAAAACACCAACATATTTGACATATAAGAAGCATGGAAACTCCAAAAATGTGGGCCATGTCATGTTGGACACGTATGGACACTCCCGGACACTCCAAAATACACTAGGGCACACCAAAATAGTGCCATGTCTGTGTCACAGTGTCCTTACCGTGTTGTATCCGTGTCGGTGCAACCTAGTTTGACTTGATGATTCTAATAAGGGTTCAGATGCTTACAAGTTATTAACCGTAATATTCTTTTTACTAGTTTCTAGAATTTTGATTGATATATTTGCTGTAGCATTCCACTCATCTGAACACTTATGTTGTGAACACTTATCTAGGAATATATCCTGTTTAAATTTATATCTTTATACATGTTCACGTTTGAACTAGCATGAGTAGCAAGTACAAAGTGGATTTTTATCATGGTTCACCTTTATTATTGTTTTAGAAGATTATTTATCACAATTTCTTTGCAGAAACATAACCTGTAGATATAATCTCAATAAAAATAGAACTGATTATGATTGATATGATCATTATTCCCTATATACATTTATGTGATTTATCCAATTATGATAAGTATTTGTTGTTTATGACTATTGAAACTGATGTATGTGCAACCATGACACAATATTTCCGGATTTGAGCAAGGTTATCAGGCTGACTCTGTGTAAAATTATGAGATTTTGATATACTGTCTCTTTAGTTTAACAAAGTACAATTTCTGATCTCTCGTCTCTACATTACCAATAATTTTTGGACCTATAACCAAAGTGTCAAAACCCAAAACTTTTACATGAAGAAAAAGAGATCAGATGGAAGGGAGACGGGCAATAATAAAAACAATTTTCAATAAACGATATCCGATAACAGATTTGAGAAAACCATCAGTAAATCGGTTAACTTAAGAAGATACTATATTATTACTTCCTGCGAAGAAGATTGCATATTTGCATGGGTCGCATCTAGCTTACGCAGCCTGCCATTTATGTTAGCAAAGATTGTGCACTTTATTTTTAACCTCCATTCAATTCTTTGATCATAAGAACCGTCTGATGTGAATTTGGCAAGACAAAAGAAGATATTAAGGAGGACAGGTTGTGGGTTATGGCAACAATAATGCCCATGCTGCCTTCCCAACCGGGATAGGACTCCTATATATATATATATAAGTGCGTGCTCGTATGACCTTGAAGTTCTTAACGATCATGACTATGAACATGTATGTGCGTAAATTCTTATACCTGCCATATTTATTCAAGACAATCTTGAACAAAGAAACAAGACCATCGTACATTACTACAGCTCTACTTTAAATTGTTGTGGTATGCTTAATTGTATTTCTTGTTGTTTTTTTTTTGCAGATATATTCTGAAATGATAGGAAATGTTATGACAGATCGATGCTTGGTCAACCGGGAAGTATTTTCATTGTGAGTTTATTGATCTTTCAGTTTTCATTTCCCTAGAATGCTTTACCTTTCAAGTTTGTGAAGTGCGTCTTTAATATTAATGTTACAGTACAGTGTGTCCTTAGCAGCAGCTCAGTCAAAAAGAGAAATTTGTTCTGATTAATCTTGATGGTTGTAGCCATGCTTTTGATTGCTAGGTACACAAGGTGATCCCGATTTACTATATAGGTATTTAGCGATTACCTCTTAAATCAGGATTGGTTAGGCCTGTATTATCTGGCTTGTACATTCATTAATGGAAATTGTTTAATGAGTAATAGGCTCTCGTTGTTCACCGTTCAAGAATTCTTGTTTAGGAAGTTCATATATAACCTCATGCAGGTACTGGTATTTTTTATTCTGGTAAACTGACGTGGAATAGTGTTTCTAGAATTCAAGAAGATGGGAAAGAAAGTAAAAAAAATAGGACTGTTTCTATGCCTCCCTCGAAATCCCAATTTGGAGCCCTAGAATCCAATTCCAGTAACCGATTCCTAAGTTATTGCATTAAACTATTAGTTAGCACTGTTAATCATTTTACAATATTAAAGAAAGGATATGTAGAATAATTTCAAAATTTGATACACATGATGCATCCCCATCCTGGATTGGCTTAGCAGTGGTGGAGATCAACTGATTTTGACATGGATTTGAACAAGAATCAATGGATTTGAACACATAAACTAGGATTCCATATGCTGACCAGGACTCCAGCTGGACCCTGTGTGTGCTTGCTGAGTTGGCCAACTACTTAACCAATCTTGCCGATGAACCATTCTGATACTAGGATTGATACTGAGCTAATGAACTGTACTGAACTAGGTTCTGGAGAAGAAAGGGATGTATCAATTCCTACCCCCTTAGGTTGACCTTGTCTCAAGGTCAGAGTAAAAAAAAATTCGAAGAACTTCTCCTCAGTCCTCACTACCTATAATCATCTACTAACAAAATTCTGTAACTAACTACTGCTAACAGAATGGTCTAAATGTCAAGAGCTTCTATCCATTGGCAGTGCTTCTTGTCTTCTGGTAATATCGTGATCTTAGAATGAATAATGATGAACTTTAGAATGGTTGCTTGAGAGGAGGTAAGCTCTAATACTCATGAGTGGTGATCAATGATCAGTGAATCCTTTTGGACTAAACTAATACTAGCTAACTGCTAACTGATACTGAGCTTAGGAGCTGGAGCTTGTCACTGACTGATACTAGTTGTCTTCTGACACTCTGATAATACTTCTGCTATGCACAGATGAATAGTAGCACATAGGTGTTGGTTGCTGTGAGCAAAAGCTCAAGCACAAACAATAATAGTCCCACATCGGCCAAACATGGGGACATGTTTGTGCTCATATTACTTGTGCTCCTTTTGCTTCACTAAAGTAGTGTGTAGGAGATCCATGGGCCACACGTGCGCGCCGCCGCTGCCCGGTTCGGTTCGGACGTGCCCGCATTGCGCGGGCGCCGAATGCCGATCCCGATTCCTTCATCGGGTTCGGGCTGAGACCCAAAAATCAAAAATTATTTTTGCTCCTTCAGTTTTTGACCGTTACAAATCATTTAATTTTGTAACGTTTACTATTCAAATTTCGTCCAGATACATTGAACCACATGATTCACATTTGTTTATTTGATAAACGCCAAATTAAATGTCCTTTAATTTTCTGTCCGTTGGCTTAAACCCAACTGCCTATATATTGAGTCCCTCTTCTCCTTCTCTACACCCATAAAAAAATATTCTTCTCGAAACTCTCTACAATTCTCGTCTCCTTTCTGTTACCGCTGCTGTTCTTCATTTCGTTGCTCTGGGCAGAGCTAAGTCGGGATCACTCTCTCCAAGTCGTGTGCGGCAAAGAGATTCCGGTGGAGCGGGAATTTTACCACTAGGAGCGTTCGGATACGGTCTGCACATAGACCCGAGCTAACTCTTAGGGCAGTGCTACGTGCACGACTTCATCGGAGGCCGGTAACATTTACGTCATTTATTTTGTTTGCAGATTTTAAGTGAAGAAAAATTTAAGAAATTTCTAACAATGTAAGAGTTAACTCTTTTCACAAAATATTTAGTTTGTTCTTCTTCAATTTCTGTACGATATTAACTTTAGCAATACTGTTAGCAATATTAATACTGTATTGCTAAAGAATTAACTTTCTTCTGAACGAAAATTAATACTGTTAGCAATCAAAGATTTTAAGTATTAACTTTAAGTATTAAACTAAAATTAATACTGTATTGCTAAAGTTTAATACTTTTTGAAAATTTCTTTGTTATACAAGTTGCTACTATTGTTAGCAATATTAACAATATTCATATTAACTTTCTTCTGTACGAAAATATTAATTAGTTCTGTACGAAAATAATAATTTCGTATTAACAATATTAATTTCGTATTTGTTCTGTACGAAAATATTAACTTGTTCTCTTAACAAAAGTTATTTCTACTGTTAGCAATATTAATATAAATTTGTTCTGTTAACAAAATTTGTTCTCATATACAGAATTTGCTCTCATATACAAAGTTGCTTTGTTAGTAATTTTTATTAAACATTTTAATATTAATTTTTATCATATACAGAATTTGCTCTAATATTGTTACTTCTACTGTTGTTCACATATTTCGCAAATAGCCTTATTCACATTTTTGTTAGCCATTTCACTAGTTCCTTTTTACTCAATATATATAAATTTAGGCTAAATCGAACAATTAATTGATTTAGTAAAATTTCTTTAATTTTTAAAGTTCTAAAGTTAAGATTTGTTTGGGAACAAGCCGAAAGGGCCCTTCTGTCAACAAGGCAAAAATTCGTCTAAGCGACCGGTACTTAAGAGTTCCTAGTGAACCTCCGCTTGCTGGGATCCGGCCCCTACAGCTAACCCAACCTTATCAAAACTTGAAAAACAAAAATTTTAAAGGTCTATTACTAAAATCACTTTAATTGTTAATTTTAGTTTAAAACCATCTTATTGAGTAAATATAATTTTACAGACTTTAGGAAACATGACTTCCAAGGAAGAGACGTTTTCTGCAAAGCCTGCAAAATTCAATGGCACATATTTCAAGAGGTGGCAAAGCCAGATAAAATTTTGGCTTACCACTTTAGGTCTGATTTCTGCCATTAATGGGTCCACACCCATCTCAAATGATTCTGATGAGACTGAGTCTGACGTAGGGGTTTCCAAGTCCTCCTCTTCTACCAAGCCTAAGACCCCTAAGGAAATTGACTACCACTGCTTCCACAGAATCTTAAGCACTATGTCGGAGTCACTCTACGACATATTTTTTGAGTATAAAAGCGCTAAAGAACTTGGGATGCTTTGGAAGATGAGTATGTTTGTGATGATGCTGGAATTGATAGATTCAATTCTACCACATTCAACCAATATGTCATGGTAGATAACAAACCTATCAATGACCAAATCCATGAGTTCCAAGAACACCTTAGGCAGCTTCAAGCCAAGGGAACCGTCTTTTCTACCGAGCACAAAATAGGGTGCTTGATAGATAAACTCCCTCCTTCCTGGTCTAAAGTGGCAAAGGACCTTCTTCATCTACAAGGATCTATTTCATACTCTCAAGCTCTACAAAGAATTAGAACAGAAGAGAAATATAGGTCCAAGACCAAAGCTAGGTCAAATGACACAGCTAAGGTAAACCTTGTAGAAAGCCATGGAAAACCTAAGTCAAACAACCATCTCAAATCCAAGAAAATCTCCTTCAAAAAGAAGCAGAGTTTTCAACCTCCTCACAAAAATCACCAAAACCAAAACCATCACCACCAAAACCCTCAACCCCAAAAACCTAGAAACTTTGGTTAGACTCAGGATCAAAGAAGATTTTGTTTTGTGTGTGGTAGAACCAACCATACAACCATCAACTGCTTCCAAAGGAAGAAAGAACCTATCCAGAACTCCTTCAAGGAAAAAGGCAAGCCAGAGGCTAACATGATTCTGAATGGTTCTTCCAGCTCCTTCAGGTCTGTAAGCTTTCAACCTGTAGTAAACCTGTCTTTCTATTCTGATGATTAGTGGTTGGATTCTGGAGCTAATGTTCATGTTTCATTTGATCGCTCATGTTTTTCAATCTATCAGGAATCAGGTGGAGGAGGCGTGACCTTAGGAGATGGCTCAACGGCACAAGTTGTGGGAAGAGGAAGAATAGATCTGAAAATGACATCAGGAAAAATTCTACCTCTTCAAGATGTGCTTCATGTGCCATCTGTCAGGAGGAATCTTGTTAGTGGATCCCTCCTTGTAGCCTCAGGATACAAAATTGTAATGGAGGCTAATATAGTTTTCTCCAAGAATGATCTGTTTATTGGAAAAGGATTTGTGAAAGATGGACTTTTTGTTTTAAGTACTATGAATAAAAGTTCAAATCCTTCTTTTGTTGCAAATGTTGAATCATCAAATGTTTGGCATGGTAGACTAGGTCATGTGAACTTAGGATCTATCAAAAGGATGATGAACTTAGATCTTATCCCTAAGACTTCTATAGACGATGAACACAAATGTGAGATGTGTTCAAGCCAAACATACTAGATTACCTTTCAAATCTGTCTATAGAGATTCTGAACTCCTAGAACTTATTCATAGTGATGTTTGTGATTCCAATAGGGTTTTGACCCGAGGTGGTAGGAAATACTTTGTTACTTTTATAGATGATCATTCAAAGTATTGTTATACCTACCTCCTTAAGACCAAAGATAAAGTTCTAGACAGATTCAAGGTCTATAAATCTGAAGCTGAGAACCAGTTGGATAGGAAGATTAAAATCCTTAGATCAGATCATGGTGGAGAGTATACCTCAAATGAAATGACTAACTTCTGTGAAGAGCACGGAATTATTCATGAGGTAACTGCTCCTTATTCACCACAATCCAATGGAGTTGCTGAAAGGAAGAATCGCACTCTTTTAGATATGGTCAATGCCATGCTTCTCAGCTCAGGTGTCCCTGATAATCTTTGGAGAGAAGCCTTATTGTCAGCCTGTTATATTCTTAATAGGATACCCAGTAAGACCAATGATAAGACACCATATGAGTTATGGAAAGGTCGGACCCCTAGGATTAATTACCTCAAAGTTTGGGGATGTCTAGCTAAAGTAGGAATTCCTGAACCCAAAAAGAGAAAGATAGGACCTAAGACTGTAGATGCTGTATTCATAGGATATGTCCTAGATAGTAATGCCAATAGATTTCTTGTAACCCATTCTGAAGTAAATAAAATCTCTAATAACACAATCATTGAAGCTAGAGATGCAGTTTACTTTGAGAACATTTTTTCCTTCAAGGATAGAACCCCTTCATCTTCCTCTAACCCTTCTCTTATTCCGTCTACTAGTTCTCATGACCAAATGCTTAATTCTCAATCTGAACAAGTCATAGAACCTAGAAGGAGTAAAAGAGAAAGGATTGAAAAGAATTTAGGAGAAGGATTCTTCATATTTTTGATAGAAGGTGATCCCTCAACTTATGAAGAAGCCATATCCTCTCCTGATGCCCCTTTCTGGAAAGAAGCTATTAACAATGAGTACAACTCCATCATGAAGAACAATACTTGATTTTTAGCAGACCTTCCTTTAGGCAGCAAACCAATAGGTTGTAAGTGGATCTTTAAGAAGAAACTTAGAGCCGATGGTACCATAGAAAAATATAAGGCTAGGTTAGTGGCCAAAGGATTTACCCAGAAGAAAAGATTAGATTATTTTGATACCTACTCTCCTGTAGCTAGAATATCTTCTATTAGAACCCTTCTAGCTTTAGCATCCATTCATGATATGCTGATCCATCAAATGGATGTAAAAACAGTATTTCTAAATGGAGATTTAAAAGAAGAGATATATATGGAGCAACCTGAAGGTTTTATTGCTAAAGGTCAAGAAAAGAAGGTTTGCAAATTAGTAAAATCTCTTTATGGCCTAAAACAAGCTCCCAAGCAATGGCACAACAAATTTGATAAAATTATTATAGAATTTGGTTTTGTGCCAAATGAATATGACAAGTGTTTGTATTCTAAAAATACAAATGAAAGTTGTGTTATCTTATGCTTGTATGTTGATGATATCCTTATTCTAGGATCTTCACTGGAATTGATAAATAATACTAAGAATTATTTATCTAACCAGTTTGATATAAAAGACCTAGGTGAGGCAAACCTGATCCTAGGAATGCAAGTGTCCAAATGCAATGAGGGATATACTCTATCTTTAGCACATTCAATTGAGAAAATGCTAAGAAAGTTTGAGTATTTTGACAAAAAACCTGCCCTTACTCCATATGATAGTAATGTTGTTCTCAAGAAGAATGAAGGATCTCCTATAGAACAACATAGATATTCACAGATGATAGGGTCCCTTATGTACATAACAAATAGGACCAGACCTGATATTGCATTTGCTATTGGGAGACTAAGTAGATATACTAGTAACCCAAATCACTCGCATTGGACTGCATTAGACAGAGTATTTAGATATCTTAAGGGTACTTTACATTATAAACTTCATTATTCTAGACACCCTGATATCATAGAAGGTTACTCCGATGCAAATTGGGTAACTGATTCATATGATGTGAAATCCACTACTGGATATGTTTTACCCTAGCAGGAGCTGCAATCTCCTGGGGATCATGTAAACAAACTATCATAGCCAGAAGTACAATGGACTCTGAAATGATAGCTTTGGATACTACATGTACAGAAGCCGAATGGCTGAGAAATCTTATTATGCATATACCTGTTTCTGTTCATCCTATTCCTGCAATTTCTATAAACTGTGATAATAAATCTGTTATAGAACTACTAAAACATGATTCTGTGAATGCTAAGATGAACAGGCACCTGCAGCTGCGCTTCAAGTCAATAAAGAGCCTATTGGGCAAATACGTGGTTCTTGACTATATAAAGTCAGAAAATAACCTTGCAGACCACTTGACGAAGGGTCTGTCTAGGACATTGATCCTAGAATCATCGAGAGGGATAGGGTTAAGCCCATAGTATAGTCACCAGCAGTGGCAACCCAACCGAGTCTGACTAGAGATCCCAAGAAGCCGGTTCAATGGGTAGAAACAAGCTGGACTAGGTGACTATTATGGAACACTGACCTTGAGATTAAATTCTCTTTAAAATAAAAGTCCAGGAGGCTGTACATGTGTACATTCATACCCCATCCCTATGGTGACAGTGTTCCTTTTGTGATATGGCATCCCTATGGTGACAGTGTTCCTTTTGTGATATAGATAGGCTGAGTTTAAACTCTTAATAAGTCCAAACTTGATATGCAGGGTTGATACCTATCATCGACCCTTAAGGACTTACCTATATGAGAGGTCGTGAGGGTCGCGACTATAGGACAGGGCGATCCTAGACAACTCTCATGAATGTGTAAAAGTGCGCATGGCCAACCAAACGTGCCACCCGATAGATCCAAGTACCTCTAGCGTACTATGTGTGTTATTTTCCAAATCTGGTTCAAGAAGACTGATTCAAGGCGTAGTCCATCAAGCTCTTCTTCAGACAAAGAGAATAGTCACTACGTGAGATTCAAGGATGTAATCCATCTCATTTATGCATAGTATACAACTGTCCAGAAATTCACTTACTTCTCTTGTAACTTTCCTTCCTTCTATTATTTTTGAACTTGAGCTTTTGGGGGGGGGGGATTGTTGGTTGCTGTGAGCAAAAGCTCAAGCACAAACAATAATAGTCCCACATTGGCCAAACATGGGGACATGTTTGTGCTCATATTACTTGTGGTCCTTTTGCTTCACTAAAGTAGTGTGTAGGAGATCCATGGGCCACACGCGCGCGCCGCCGCCGTCCGGCCCGGCTCGGCTCGGTTCGGTTCGGCGCGCGTAACGGGTGCGGGCACGTGCCCACATCTGCGGGCGTCGAATGCCGATCCGATTCCTTCATCGGGTTCGGGCTGAGATCCAAAAATTATTTTTGCTCCTTCAGTTTTTGACCGTTACAAATCATTTAATTTTGTAACATTTACTATTCAAATTTCGTCCAGATACATTGAACCACATGATTCACATTTGTTTATTTG
Organism: Iris pallida; assembly: GCA_029216955.1. NCBI lineage: Eukaryota > Viridiplantae > Streptophyta > Magnoliopsida > Asparagales > Iridaceae > Iris > Iris pallida. Next base: position 11,548,863 of record JANAVB010033216.1, read on the forward strand.
ATAAACGCCAAATTAAATGTCCTTTAATTTTCTGTCCGTTGGCTTAAACCCAACTGCCTATATATTGAGTCCCTCTTCTCCTTCTCTACACCCAGAAAAAAATATTCTTCTCGAAACTCTCTACAATTCTCGTCTCCTTTCTGTTACCGCTGCTGTTCTTCATTTCGTTGCTCTGGGCAGAGCTAAGTCGGGATCACTCTCTCCAAGTCGTGTGCGGCAAAGAGATTCCGGTGGAGCGGAGATTTTACCACTAGGAGCGTTCGGATACGGTCTGCACATAGACCTGAGCTAACTCTTAGGGCAGTGCTACGTGCACGACTTCCTCGGAGGCCGGTAACATTTACGTCATTTATTTTGTTTGCAGATTTTAAGTGAAGAAAAATTTAAGAAATTTCTAACAATAGGTACATAAGTTGAGGCTTCAATGTCCGCATAAGAGTCTTCATTGCCTAGAGTGAGCCAAGGTTGTGAAAAGCGCTAGGCGCTAGTCGGGTGGACACCTTCCGCCTAGCGCCTAGCCCACCTAGGCGGGTGCCTAGGCGGACGCCTAGATCTAGGCGGTTCAAAAAAATAAAAAGAATCCAAAAAAATCTACTAAAAATTGCAGAAAAAAATCTATAAAACCCAAAAACATGCATAGTTTGATGTCAGGGGGATTAGGCGGGCGCCTAAGCGGACATCGGACGGGCACCCAGCGCCTAGCGCCTAGGCGGTCTAGGCGGACGCCTTTTAGAACAGAGGAGTGAGCCTAGTCCTTACTGACAGTAGCCTTCACTGACTGATATTAGTGTGATTCCTGGATCCCTCATCACATGAAACATGAAATTTGTAACTTCCAACTCCTCCCAAGCAGCTTGTAACACATGAAGATGTGACAGGGAAGTAGAAACTTCAGATAGATGAAAGAAACATGATACAACAGAGTCAAGGGTCATCAAATCTTCACATTTTGGGAGATTGTTGTAACCAACTGAGACGACTTCAAGGCTATCAAAGTGTTGGTGACAGTGATGCCAGATTCTCCAAGGGTGTGAATGCACCAAAAATCTGGGTCATTAACATTGACATCATCAAATGGTGTTATCGAGGAACCAGCAATCAAAATTATTGGAGCTGTCATGTGTTTATGATTTCCCTCCAACATAGAATTCACTTTAGCAAGCCATCTCACATATTCCCTTCTAGTACAAAGCTCATCAGCACTGACATCATTTTCAGTAACCTTCAGCTTCTTTAGCACGTATAGAGCTTGCTGTTGCACGGGATCAGCAACTGGAACAATAATGCGCTTGTTTTGATCCAAACCTGACAACCTATTCATGTTGGTTTCCAGATCATCAGATCTCAACTCAGGCATATCAGATACCCAGTATTTGAAAATTGAGCATCTTCTAGGGCAGTGGATTTCTTAGCTCCAACTGGAATTTCTTTAGACTCGGATGACATGAATAGTGCCCGTAAACTGTGAAAAGGAGCCACCAAGTGGAAATTGGATCTTGAAGTGTCCACTCGTCCTTGTAATTGTGGGCTAGCATCCTCAACAATCTTTTTTCCATCTTGAACTCGGAATACAGTTCCTTTGCGTCATGAACGAAGAGAACAGGAGTAGGTGATGATGTATGAAGAGCTAATGATGCTACACCCTCAGAAACAGCCTGCAAAATTTGCTTATTTTGCTCATCTCCATAACTTTTTTATTGAGTAGACTCTGGATGTATTGTCTTCTTCAGAGCGTCCGTCATCGAAGGATGAAGTTCACCTTCTTCTAGCAGTGCAATGATATCCGACTCGGTGCTATTTTCCAATTGAACCTGGAGACCAAAATCCTTCAGCAATATTGATTCTCTGCTACCCACCCTCTTATGTCTTGGAGGCAGTGCATTTGTGTCCCCTAATACATCCCACGCATCCTGGTTGCAGAAAAGTGAGTCCGAGGAAGCTGGTTCTTGAAAGGGTTCAACAAACCGGGAAGGACTAGTAGCATTTGACAAGCCGAATAGAAGATCACTTCCCAAATGATGTGGTGGGAATGGATCACAGTTTCCTGCCATGTTTAACACCCGCCCAGTCTCAATAGGATGAAGATCGTGCATGCGACTAAGGTCCAGATTTGATGATGGCAATTGATCGATAGTCCTAAAGTAATTCCCCTCGGGAGCAACTCCCATATTTACAAATCCACTACCCGGAAGCATTACATTTCCTCCAACTTGTGGCATATAACCATAGTAACTCTCGATGGCCGAGGATGAATTATCAGGTGTACCCACATATTTTCCCTGCCCGTTAGATCAGGAAACTTCGCATGCATTCAACCCGTAGCCCCTCCAACATCCCATTGACAGGTCTAGCAAAGTCAGGAGCAAATTCAGCCATCTGTTGCTGCGGCGGTGGTAGCTGAGGCATCAGGTTTTGCTTAATGCTCCGAACCAACCAAGGTCATGGTTCTGTTTTGATGCTCCATTGTCAATGAGTGGTTGACTAATCCCTCCATAGATTCACACTCAATTTCACACCTACGATACCAACTCGTACTTCCAAGCTTCTGCACGGGCAGTTCATCGAACACCTTCGGTTCAGTCTCTTCCTGCTGTTGCGGACTCCGATATTGTCGTTGCGGTGGTTGATGGGGGGGGGGGGGGGGGACGGTGGAGTCTCGTACTGTTGCTGCAATGTCGGTGGTGGTGAAGGATTTGGCTCGACCGGATCGCGGGGATCCTCCGGGAACCCTAGTTGTGAGCTCCAACTTGAGATCGGTGGCGACTGTGGTGGCAGAGGCGGCGGTAAAGTCGTATACTGCTGCGGAGAGTACGACCATGGATGGTAGTTCCACGTCAGCGGCGTCGGTGGTTGCGGTGGTGATTCCAGCTGATCTCCCTGCCGACCACCATAGTTCCAAGAAATCGACAGCTCTGATACCAATTGATGCATCCCCATCCTGGATTGGCTTAGCAGTGGGGATCAACTGATTTTGACATGGATTTGAACAAGAATCAATGAATTGAAGAAGAAGAAGAAGAAGAAGAAGAAGAAGAAATAGAAGAACACATAAATTGGGGATCTAGGGTTTTTTTATTTGAATCGAGGAAAAACACGGAAAATACAATTTGCAGAGAATTCAAATGAAAGCAGTGAATCTAAGGAAAGAGAATACAATTTCATCCGGATCCCCCTCTTCTATGATCATCACTATTTATAGGCTATTAGTTCGAGTAATACACTGATACTGGCCCTGTACATGTTGATTTGGCATTCAGTTAGACTGACTAGGATTCCATATGCTGACCAGGACTCCAGCTGGACCCTGTGTGTGCTTGCTGAGTCGGCCAACTACTTAACCAATCTGCCCATGAACCATTCTGATCCTAGGATTGATACTGAGCTAATGAACTGTACTGACCTAGGTTCTGGAGAAGAAAGGGATGTACCTACCACCACAGTTCCAGCAATGAATATATACCTACAATTTAATAAAATGCTAGAAAAACACCTGTAGAATTTATAGGATAGCTTGGACCGCGAATCTTTACCTCAAGTACAAATGTACATATGGGAAGAGGACGGGGGAATAAGAAGGTGGATATGGAATGAGTTTGAAAGTGACGAGTTGGAAGATACCAAATATTGAAGAAATAAAGTGAACTTCTCTTCCAGTGGCTGCTGAACACAGAAAGCAATCTTTATTTTGTTTATAGGAAATACTGCCAATGTACTACAGTAGAAACTCTATAAATTAATACTCGATTATTTAATAAACTCTCTAAGATAATATTTTTGGCCGGTCCCGACTCGGAGATAGGATGCTAAATTAATAATTCGCTAAAATTATAAGATAATACATTTTTGATAATTTCTTCAGACCCCATATAAAATATAAATTAATAATTCCTTATATATAGCATATTACATGAATGATTTATGAAGGTTTCTTGAAAAATGACTCAATTGTCTTTTGTTTTTTGTTGAAATCAATTTCTCCTTGAATCTCGTCTCTAATTTTCCTTAGCATGGTAAGAACTTCTGGTGTTGTTTTCTCATAGCTCAACAAGAAATTGTTCAATGTGATTGCCGCTTTAATAGCTTCGTTTCGCGAAGGGGGCTCCATTGTAGAACTTTCATCATCTTCTTCATCGATATCATCTTTATTAATTTCAATAACGCTTTCAATAATTTCTTCATCAGTCAACAACTGTGCAACTACATTTTCTTCTGGGTGAGTCAGAACATCTTCGACATCCATTGCATTGCGATAATCCAACTCTTTTAATTAATAAAATATTAATTAATATATAAATTAATAATTATTAATTTATCGATTAATTAATAACTCTTTTAATTAATAAATTTTGGTGGTCCCATGTGTATTATTTTATAGAGTTTCTACTGTAAATTGTCCTATAACCATACTCAACTTAGGAATCAGGATGGCTAAACCAATAAGGACTCGATATGGGACTTTACAAATTGGTACACTCAGTCAGGATTAAGAGCTAAACTGGACTTGGTTTGAGACTCTGGGTACTGTATTAATTCTTCAAGACACTTGGAACTAAATAAGGCCACGAGTGGAAGATGGGCTGACTAATAGGTTAAGTCCAGAAACATAGTGCAAGCTAAAATATAAGCCGAACAGTAGTATGGCTTGGCCCTCCTTAAGACTATCTTGATTGGGTCTCAAATGTGTCTGTCCATGGAACATGATGTAACTTTTGGACTTTCAATTATGAATCTGAACAAATCATGTAAAAGTTTCCTAATCAGAACATGTCTAACCTAATTCATGATTTCACAATCAATCACGGAATTAATTGCCAACCATATAGAAAAGAAGTCAAATTCTCCATCTCCAAACAAATAGGCAGGTTGGACACTAATTGTTTACCCTAAATAGTTATAAGAACTATGATTAGTGAACTATTTGGGGAGATAGGGAATCTAAATACATCACCTCTACTGGAGAAATTCTACCATGTCATCCATGGAGGCCTGAATCAGCGGATGACTGCTCTTATAGTGCTGTGTTTCTTGAATGCACTTACCAAATTTCTCTGTGCCCATCACATGATGAGGTAACACCAGTACATCTTCAAGGATGCATAAGATTTTTCCAACAAGCGTTTTCCTAGTGGAAGATTGATGTGTTATTGTTAACGTCGTCACAAGACCAGGAATATCGAAATGGAAAACCCATTAGAACTGAGCACGAAAACAATTCTCGTCTGAGTCAAAGAGATCAACATATATATTGCACCCCATGTTGCACTCATTGACTAGGCAAATACAAAAAGCCAAGTCTTACCTCCTTGTTCGGTTTTCCTTGGACATGATTTTTTGAGAGCCACTCATCCAAGAGTAACCGGTTATAGTGGATGGTTAATTGGTAGGTTTTGAACTATTGGTTTTTAGTTTTGGCTATATTATAGGGTTCACTTCTCCTTGAATTTTCACAACATTGGCTTCTAGTTAAAGTTTCCTACCAAAAACCTCTGTCCTCTTCTACTCATCACCTCCATCAACAAATTGTGTTCTTCCAATTTTTTTGGGGCAAAGCTAAGTTCTGGTCATCCGAGTTGTGTGCGACGACGAGAAGCCGGTAGTACAGGGGTTTTACCACTAGGAGCATTCGATAACAGTCTGCACATATACCTCGAATCAACTCTTAGGGCAGTGCGTTCAGCGCGACTTCCCCAGAGGCCGGTAATACTAAACTTGTTTTATTTTGGTTGTTTACAGGATTTCAAAAGAAAAAACAATAGCATTTTTGCTAACAATCTAAGAGTTGATTTAAGGTCTATGTGCATACTGTTCTCGAATGCTCATAGTAGTAAAACTCCCATATTACCGGTTTTTCGTCATCGCACACAACTCGAAGAGAATGAGCCGAACTTAGCTTTGCCCAGAAGAAGAAAAAAATGGAAGAACACAATTTGTTGTTGGAGGTGATGAGTAGAAGAGGACATGGCTTTTTGGTAGAAAATTTTTACTAGAAGCCATTAGTAAAAATTCAAGGAGAAGTGAACCTTTTATATATATAGCCAAAACTAAAAACCAATATTTCAAACCTACCCATTAACCAGCCACTATAACCGGTTACTATTGGATAAGTGGCTCTCCAAAAATCATATCCAAAGGAACCGGACAAAGAGGTAAGACTTGGCTTTTTGTATTTGCCTAGTTAATGAATGCAACAATCCCCCCCCTACAAAAAAGAAAGTCTAATCCTTATCTCAAGGCAAATCCAAGTCTAATTCTCATCTCAAACCCAAGAAGGACTTCTTCAAGAAGAAGAACTTTCAGCCTCATCATCAGAACCATCAAAACCATATACCTAGAAACTTCAGTCAGACTTAGGATGAGAAGAAATTTTGGTTGGTGTGTGAAAGAACAAACCATATGTCCTATGACTGCTTCCACAGAAAGAAGCTGTCAAGACTCCTTATAAGGGGAAAGGCCCAGCCAAACCAGAAGCTAACATGATTCTGAATGGGTCTTCTAGTTCCTTCAGGTTTGTGACTTATCAACCTTTAGTCAATATTTTTTTCCATTTTGATGATTGGTGGTTGGATTCTGGAGTTAATGTTCACGTTTTATTTGATTGCTCCTGTTTTTTAGACTATCATGAATCAGGTGGAGGAGGCATAACTTTAGAAGATGGCTCAACGGCACAGATTGGAGGAAGAATATATCTGAAGATGACATCAGGAATTTTTTTGCCTTTTCATGATGTACTTTATGTGCCGTCAGTTAGGAGGATTTAGTTAGTGGATCTCTTCTTGTAGCATCCGGATACAAGAGTGTAATGGAAGGCATAAGTAGTATTCTCTACGAATGAGTCTTTTATTGAGAAATGATTTGTAAAAGATGGTCTTTTTATTCTTAGTACTATCAATAAAATTTTAGATTCCCCTCTTATTGTTTCCAATAGATAATCATTAAATGTTTGACGTGGTAGATTAGGTCATGTAAATCTAGGTTCTCTTAGAAAGATGATGAACTTAGATCTTATCCCTAAGTCTCCAATAGATGATAAACACAAGTGTGAGATTTGTGTTCAAGCCAAACTGTCACTACCACATTTCTAGTTTGAGGGTATTTTTGTCATTTTTGGAATTATTTAAATTTAATATATTTTATTTGGAATTTTTAAATAATTTAATTGAATGGTGTGATTTAAATACTAGTTTAATTATTGTCATATGATTTGGTTAGCCTAACCTAGATTGGACCTAACCTAGAGGAGTCATAACTAATTTAGTGAGCCACTTTGAGAATTAGATGGTTTTGGTTAAGGGGTTAAGTCAAGTTTAGTTATGGTTAAGTGATTTGCAAGAGACTAGGAAAGAACCCTTTGTTCTAGGCCATCCATTTCCCTTGATTCATTCCTAGCCATAGGATGAAACCTAAAAACCCTAACCCTAACTATTATGACCAGCCAAGACCCCCCCTTGCCTATATAATATCTCTATAGGGATTTGTGCCTCTTTCTTTATTAGTTCTTCATTTTCCTAAGGAATAGGTAAGCCTTCATTTAATTTCTTCCTAGTTTAATCAATAGGACTCCTTTTTTATTGGGATTTCTTCCATTATGAGCTAATCAATGTTTTCTTGCTGATGGTGGAGTCAAATCACATATTTGAATCAATTTGAGAGATTGGGTGGCTTTTGGAGATTCCCTCATTGAAAGAGTTTTGTGTTGAAGAACACCCATAGGTACATTCTATTCCACCCATTAAATTAGATTTAAATTGCATAGACATCTAGCCCTAGGTGTCCTGATTCTGTAGGTATAGGGTTTTCCAATTTTTGTGTCCTGTACGTGTCCGTATCGGACACGTATCAGTGACACGCGCAGGTGTTCGACGAAATGCCCTTGGGCATTTCGTTCGAGATTTCAAATTGTGTTTGAATAGAAATTTGTATTTTTGGGTCGCTTATGGGTTTCTATTGGACTGAGGTGGTTTCGAGTCGTGTCCGAGTCACATTAGACTCGCGGACACGGTCGCGCGTGCCTGGGCGCACTGTCCTGCTACTCGCAGGGTCGTGCGACTTGTATAGGACACGTGGGCGCGTGTCATTTGACGTGGAGCTCGGGACAGTGTCTGACACGACACTCCCTAAGTCTCGTGTCACTTGGTTGCGTGTCGGGTGCGTGCGGACACGTGCACAGGTCACTCGAGCTCGTACAGTCTCGTGTGTGTGTGCATCGGTTTGGACACATCCGTGTCTGGTTTCTGGACACGAAATTGAGTGTATGACACGTGCACACACTAAATATTGTTTACCAACCTTTTTCATGGATTATTATTGTTATTTCAATGGTTAATAGGGATATCCCCATTTTTCTGATACTGCCAGTATCAGTGAACTGTCTCACTGTTTTTTCCCTGATTCGAATTGCATTAATGATTTAATATCATGAATATTGTGATGATTTTAATTACTACTCATCAAATGTCAAGTTTAGGATGTAAGGGTTTCACTTTGTGATTGAATTGTTGAATAAAAGTTCGAATCACAGGGAAGGGAAACTGATGTATACACTGGAACACAGAGTTTATTTCACATGACAATTCCTCACTGAATTAATTCCTGTTTTAATTTAGTCTTGACTGGTGTCTTAAATTGCCAAGTGATCCACATTGTCGATTGTTCATGTTAAGTTGATTTTATTAAATAGAATAGATTTTGATCCATATGTGAGATTTGACAGTATGGATTTCGAATATGGGAATTGTGGAACTGTCATTTTCCTGAGATTTCAATTTCAGTAAAGTTCTTATTAAGCTGATGCCTTACCATATGTTATTGTTGTTAAAACCTGGGTTTCATTCATCCTTATTGAACTGGAAACTCATTTGCATATCATTCTTCACTGTATGATTCCTGAAAATCCCATGTTTGCACTGTCACATTGAACTGAGACACACCACAGTTCACACTGTTGCATTACCTGTCACCTATCTATTCCTATACTTATACAAAACCTGAGATGAATTGGGATGAGACTGAACAGATTAATAGCAAAATCTGGGAACACACATTCCTGAGTTTCCTTCAAATTTTGATATTCATTACCCCCTTAATATATTAACCTGTGAACTATTTCTAAAACTGGATTGGCTTGTGTTGAAATTTTGAGATTCAAACCTGAGAATTTGATGTGTTTTCCCTTTCCTACATTATCTGAGAATGCATTGTATTCACTGTTAGGAATGAAACATGAAACTGAATTGGGATGAACTGTTTTTACATGAAAATCTGAGAACTTATACCTGTCTTGATTTCCTGTCATATGTTTCCTATAACACACACACACACACAAGCATCCATGTTCACACACACACACCAGGGTTCCTGTCACACATGGACAGCCCCTCACTCACTCTCTATTTTTCTAACCATCTCTATTATATATAGATGTATGTGACTAAGGGATTTGGATGTATAATGTATGTATACAATATATTATATAGGTACATCTATATGTATATATGTTTTAAGTCTATATATATGTATGTGTGATGATTCCAAATGAGTATAACTATAACCTTTGTAATATTAAAAAGTGTATATATATATATATATATATATATATATATATATATATATATATATATATATATATATATATATATATATATATATATATATATATCTATGTAATGTGAATGTGCCTATTTCTATGTATATGTATATAGGTAGCCTATATGCTAGTGTATTTCTATGTTGTATTATATAACATATCAATATGTGTAGTATTTTGATATAGATGATATCATGTAGTCATGTGTTATGGGTTGGCCTATAGGCATGATATAGCCTATGGCCTGTGTGTGTCTGTTTGACTAGAGACTCTAGATTAGACTTGTTTTAGCCTTGTTTAGACTAGTTTGGACTTGTTAGACCTAGTTTGACCATAGTTGACCTAGGTTTGACTTCTTGGTTGACCAGGGTTGACCAAGAGTTGACTTTGACCTAGTTTGACCTAGACTCATGTAGAATGCATAGTAGAGCTTTATTTTATCATTTTAGACTTGTTGTGACTTGTGCTATTCTGATTAGGAGCCAGACACCACTCCTCGGACAGTATATTCACCTTGGACATTCAGATAGCAGGCGAGTACATTCTCTGATAATTTCATATCATGTTTAGGATTATATTTTCTGCTTTAGACTATCTTACTTGATGCTGACACGTTGGAACACGGATTAGTACTATATGGATCCCTTCATGAGATGTTATCCTTCTCGGGAGCATCAGATACTTTTGACCAGTGTGTTTCACTTACATCACGTATCTTATGCTTCTATTATCATGAATCTTCGGGAATCAGCTAGTGACTCATGTACCCTCATGATCACCGAGCCTTCACGAATCAATTCATGAATCACCCTTTATGGGCAACGTAGTATAATCATGAATCTTAACGTAACTTGAATGGATCTTTGTGTATTGATTGGGGATGGGGGAGTATAAATGAACATGTGAATAAATCCAAGTAGTGTAATCATGAATCAATTCCAAGTAGTGTAATCATGAATCAGTCCTTAGCCATTCACATGTTTATCCAGTACTCTGAATCACTAGCACAGTCTCTCTTTATATGTATCATAGATATTTACTTACAGTCTCTCTCTTACATTATGCTATTCTTCAGTTTCCTGTATTTTATTCTCTAGCATCATTATATTTCTTTTTTCTGCTATAACTTGTTGAGATGTATTGTGCTCGCTCCTGTCCTGACTGGACTTGTTGAAATATTATAGAGGATGAGGACGAGGCTGGCTGCCCTACCTATTATGGGGCTACTTTAGATGACAGCTGTGATTTGGACCAGCAGCCGGACCCTATAGCTGTGGATGACACTTCTCTAGACTAGGATGTCTTTATTTATATTCATTCTGGATGATTGTATATATTGATACTTAGGATTTGGGATATGTATTATCTTAGATACTTAGACTCTCTGTTTGTACTGGGGATTTCCTTTTATTTCAGCAGTATTTATCTATCTATCATTCCATCTTATCTTCTGCCTTAGTTTGTGATTGAGTTTACCTTCTGCTATGACACCCCCATTCGGGGAGTATAAAACTGTTCAGTATTGTATTGTTAGATGTTGTGACCTAGGACAGCGTTCAACCACCGACACTGCGGCGTAGGCTGGACGTACCTACGTCTCGTGCCCTTACTCTAGGGTGCGGGTCGTGACACATTTTTAGTGGTGGCCCATGCAGGTCTAGACTAGAAGTGTAGTGGTATTCGAACTAGAGTATCACTACAGCCTGCAGTAGGATATAGGACATTAATTTTTAAGGTACTCAATCACATTAGGAAAAAAAATTTATTGCCATCTAAATCCTTATTGTCAGCTGATCCTTTTAAATTTTAATTGTCCGCCTTTGTTATATCGCTTCTTTCTCAGAAATTGATACTCTTGTTTGGTCTATCTTCAGGATGGTAGAGACTCGTCAGCAGCGTACCATTCATGGAGATGCTATAGAGGGATCTGCTACCTCTCAGCTAGTTCAGCAGAGACATGAGACTGCAGCTCTTGCCACCTCTGTTCGTATTGAGGCTCCAGCAGCAGCAGCAGGGGGTATGCCTCCACCCGCTCGGAGGCAGGACCCAGTCATCGCAGAGGAGCCCTTCCAGCAGCAGCCACCTGCAGGGACAGTTGACGCCGTTCAGCTGTTGGCCTTCTTCCGGCAGTACATGGAGGGTCAGCAGACCCAGCAGCAGAGGTACACGGCAGAGCTCACACGAGGCATTGAGCTGGCAGTGACCGCAGTAGAGAGAGTCATAGCTCAGCCAGCGGCAGCCCCGCAGCCGCACCAGCCACGGGAGAAGGGCATCCAGGACTTCCAGAAGATGCACCCGAGAGACTTCCGGGGGACAGAGGGGATCTTGTATGCCGATGAGTGGATCGAGCATATGGACTAGATCTTCAGGCTGGCTGAGATCTCGACGAGGCTCCAGATAGAGGCAGCAGCCAGCATGATGCAGGATCTGGCCCGTACATGGTACCAGACCGACCCGAGGGTTGGCACAGCAGGACAGACTTGGACAACATTCAAGAAGCTGTTCAAGGAGAAGTTCTTTCCAGACGCAGCACTGGGAGCCCTCGAGACCCAGTTCGAGGCCCTAGTTCAGGGGAGCCAGTCTGTGGAGGAGTACGCAGGAGAGTTCTGCCACCTGAGCAGGTTTATGGAGGACTTGTCGGAGACGACGAAGGCCCGGAGGTTCCGGAAGGGCTTGGTAAAGGAGGTCAAGTCCTACACCAAGAACGTCCGTAGCGCTACATTTGAGGAGATCCTGGTGGACGCACTAGCTGCAGAGGATGATCTTGAGCTTAGGCTCAAGAGGGGGCGAGACTCCCAGGGAGGCAGCAGCAGCGGAGGACCGGCCAAGAGGCCGCACTTTCAGCAGCAGCACCAGCAGCACCACCAGCAGCAGAGGTTCCAGCCGCAGCAGTTTCAGCAGCCGAGGTAGCAGCCAGTGCAGTATCAGCAGCAGAGAGTGCAGCAGCAGGCACCGAGGCAGCAGGCCACCCCCTGTGCTTATTTCAAGAAGCCAGGGCACGGGTGGAACGAGTGTAGGAAGAGGCTAGGCAGGTGCCTACTCTGTGGGGCAGCAGACCATCAGCTGAGGGAGTGCCCTATGTTCTCGGGACGAGCAGGAGCCAAGGCTCCGGGGGGACCGCAGAAGGGACCGTTGCCGACTCAGCAGCAGCGGTTTATGCATCACCAGCAACAGGCCAGGGGAGGCCAGCAGGGGCGAGCTTTCGCCATGGCAGCTGAGGATACAGAGGCGATAGGAGAGCTGATCGCAGGTTCGGTTCTTCTCGACTCCAGTCCAGCTTTTGCATTATTCGATTCCGGTGCTTCGCATAGTTTCATATCAGTATCTTTTGCGGTTAGACACGGTATCATATCTGAATCGTTGCCTAGGATTCACAAGATCACGACCGGGGGTGGCATTATCCTCGTACGTGATATTTGTAAGGGACGGAGTGTTGTTTTGGGAGGCCGTGAGTTGGAGGTGAGCCTGCTCGTAATGCCATTGCCGAACTACGATATAGTACTCGGCATGGATTGGTTGAGCAGGCACCACGCCAGCATTGATTGCAGAGGGGGTAGAGTTCTCTTCAGAGCGCCGGGGGAGCCAGAGTTCGAGTACTCCAGACGTCAGGCGGAGCAGAGCAGCGGAGTTTTCTGTGGAGTCTCGGTTGAGGAGCAGACGATTCCACACCCCTTGATAGCAGAGTATATGGATGTTTCCCAGAGGAGTTGCCGGGATTGCCACCAGACAGAGACATAGAGTTCTCGATAGACTTGGTTCCAGGAGCGGAACCCATCTCTCAGCATGTCTATCGAGTGAACAACAGTGAGCTGGTGGAGCTGAAAAAGCAAGTGGATGAGCTGCAGGACAAGGGCTTCATCCGCTCGAGTTCGTCGCCATGGGGTGCACCAGTGTTGTTTGTGCCGAAGAAGGATGGGTCAGTACGGATGTGTATTGACTATAGGGCACTCAACAACCTCACGATCAAGAACAAATATCCACTGCCGCGGATCGACGATCTTTTTGACCAGTTGAGCGGAGCTCGGGTATTTTCCAAGATTGATCTGAGGTCGAAATATCACCAGGTGAAGGTGAAGGGGGATGATATTCCCAAGATCGCTTTCAGGACGCGGTACGGACAGTTTGAGTTTTTGGTTATGCCGTTTGGGCTAACCAATGCACCAGCAGTGTTTATGAACCTTATGAACAAGGTGTTCCACCAGTACTTGGACAAGTTCGTGGTGGTGTTCATTGACGACATCTTGATATATTCCAAGACTGAGGAGGAGCACGAGGAGCATCTGCGGATAGTGCTGGAGACTCTCAGGAGGGAGCAGCTTTATGGGAAGCTCTCCAAGTGTGAGTTCTTCTTGGACCGGGTGGACTTTTTGGGACATGTGGTGACTGGAGATGGTATCTCAGTTGACCCCAAGAAGATTGTAGCAGTTGAGGCATGGGCAGCACCGACTTCAGTGGCAGAGATCAGGAGCTTCCTGGGGCTGGCAGGATATTATAGGAGATTTGTGCAGGATTTCTCCCGGGTTGCAGAACCGTTGACTCGGTTGACCCGGAAGGATGCTGAGTATGTTTGGTCAGAGGAGTTTCAGGCAGCTTTTGATGAGTTGAAGAAGCGGCTTACGACAGCTCCGATTCTGACATTGCCTTCAGGATCAGGCGGATTTACTATTTATAGTGACGCTTCAGGGAAGGGACTGGGTTGTGTCTTGCAGCAGCATGGGAAGGTGATTGCCTATGCTTCCAGGCAATTACGTCCCCATGAGAAGAACTACCCTACCCACGACCTGGAGCTGGCAGCAGTGATTTTTGCTTTGAAGTTGTGGAAACACTACCTGTATGGAGAGAGGGTAGAGATCTTCACATATCACAAGAGCTTAAAATATGTGTTCACTCAGAAGGAGCTGAACATGAGGCAGCGCAGATGGCTAGAGTTGATGAAGGACTTTGACATCCTACTTCAGTATCACCCAGGGAAGGCCAACGTGGTTGCCGATGCCTTGAGTAGGTATCCGACAGCCATGTGTATTACTATGGATCGGCACTTGCTTGCAGATTTAGAGAGCCTTGGGATTGAGGTGATCGTGCCCGGGGTGCAGATGCAGATGTGGGGCATGCAGATTCGGTCGGACTTGGTGGAGAGGATCAAGGCGACTCAGTTTGAGGACGTTGCTCTGCGGTGTCTCTGAGAGCAGGTTCGAGCAGGATTGCTGGAGGGCGAGTTTTCTCTTGCAGAGGATGGTGCCTTGAGGCACGGTTCCAGATTATGTGTGCCCAGCGGAGATCTCAGGGAGCAGGTTATGCAGGAGGCCCACAGATCTCAGTACTCTATACACCCTGGTGCCAATAAGATGTACCGAGATCTGAGGGAGCATGTTTGGTGGTCCGGAATGAAGCGGGAGGTGGCTCGCTTCGTAGCTAGGTGCTTGGTCTGTCAGCAGGTCAAGGCAGAGAGGCAGAGGCCCGGTGGATTATTGCAGCCGCTGTCCATTTTCGAGTGGAAATGGGAGCATATCACTGTGGACTTCGTATCAGGATTGCCGCGTACACCAGGAAGAAAAGACACGATTTGGGTCATCGTTGACAGGTTGACCAAATCGGTCCACTTCTTGCCTTTCAAGGTGGGTACGTCTACAGAGAGACTTGCGGAGATGTACATGCGGTAGATAGTCAGGATTCACGGAGTTTCGATCAGCATCGTCTCGGATCGGGATAGTCGCTTTACTTCCCATTTCTGGAGGAGTCTGCAGACTAGCTTGGGCACTCAGCTCAAGTTTAGTACCGCATACCACCCCCAGACGGACGGACAGTCAGAGAGGACTATTCAGACGCTCGAGGATATGCTGCGGACGTGCGTTCTGGACTTTGGAGGTTCCTGGGAGGATCATCTTCATTTGGTGGAGTTTGCTTACAACAACAGCTTCCAGGCCAGCATCGAGATGTCACCTTTCGAAGCTCTGTACGGGCGTAGGTGCCGTACACCCTTATCTTGGGATGATGTTGGTGAGCGAGCTTTACTGGGACCAGAGATGGTTGTTGACGCAGCCGAGAAGGTGAAGCTCATCAGGGACAGACTTCGCGTGGCGCAGGACAGACATCGGCACCGGGCCGATAGCCACCGGAGGCCCTTGGAGTTTGAGGTACAGATTAGAGTAGGAGTAGATTTAGGCTTGTTTGTTTGTATTTTTATTGATCATGTTTGTTTATCATAGTTAATTTGAGACCTTGCTTGTGTTTAGGTCGGAGACATGGTTTTTCTACGGATATCACCGACTCGTGGTACGATACATTTTGGTGGAGGTAGGAAGCTTAGCCCGCGCTTCATCGGCCCTTTCGTTATCAGCGGGAGAGTCGGTGATGTGGCATACATGCTAGACTTGCCACCTGCACTTGTGGGGGTCCACAACGTATTCCACGTATCACAGTTAAGACGGTACGTGGCTGACCCTAGCCATGTGCTTGATCATTCGGAGATTGAGGTAGGCCCTTCTCTCAGCTATCCAGAGCAGCCGGTGGAGATTCTGGATCGACGGGAGAAGGTTCTGAGGAACCAGGTGATACCTTTGGTACGCATCGCATGGAGGCATCATTCTCCAGGAGAGTCTACCTGGGAGCGGGAGGATGAGATGCACGAGCGTTACCCATATCTTTTTGGACCGTGAGGTATACTTTCTATCCTTCTCATCTGTTGCTTTTCGCCTTTCGATTTCGAGGACAAAATTCTTTTAAGGAGGGTAGATTTGTCACTACCACATTTCTAGTTTGAGGGTATTTTTGTTATTTTTGAAATTATTTAAATTTAATATATTTTATTAGGAATTTTTAAATAATTTAATTGAATGGTGTGATTTAAATACTAGTTTAATTATTGTCATGTGATTTGGTTAGCCTAACCTAGATTGGACCTAACTTAGAGGGGTCATAACTAATTTAGTGAGCCACTTTGAGAATTAGATGGTTTTGGTTAAGGGGTTAAGTCAAGTTTAGTTATGGTTAAGTGATTTGCAAGAGACTAGGAAAGAACCCTTTGTTCTAGGCCATCCATTTCCCTTGATTCATTCCTAGCCATAGGATGAAACCTAAAAACCCTAACCCTAACTATTATGACCAGCCAAGACCCCCCCTTGCCTATATAATGTCTCTATAGGGATTTGTGCCTCTTTCTTTATTAGTTCTTCATTTTCCTAAGGAATAGGTAAGCCTTTATTTAATTTCTTCCTAGTTTAATCAATTGGACTCCTTTTTGATTGGGATTTCTTCCATTATGATCTAATTAATGTTTTCTTGCTGATGGTGGAGTCAAATCACAGATTTGAATCAATTTGAGAGATTGGGTGGCTTTTGGAGATTCCCTCATTGAAAGAGTTTTGTGTTGAAGAACACCCATCGGTACATTCTATTCCACCCATTAAAATTAGATTTAAATTGCATAGACATCTAGCCCTAGGTGTCCTGATTCTGTAGGTATAGGGTTTTCCAATTTTTGTGTCATGTACGTGTCCGTATCGGACACGTATCAGTGACACGTGCAGGTGTTCGACGAAATGCCACAAAGGGCATTTCGTTCGAGATTTCAAATTGTGTTTGAATAGGAATTCGTATTTTTGGGTCGCTTATGGGTTTCTATTGGACTGAGGTGGTTTTGAGTCGTGTCTGAGTCACATTGGACTCGCGGACACGGTCGCGCGCGCATGGGCGCACTGTCCTGCTACCCGCAGGGTCGTGCGACTTGTATAGGACACGTGGGCGCGTGTCATTTGACGTGGAGCTCGGGGCAGTGTCTGACACGACACTCCCCAAGTCTCGTGTCACTTGGTTGCGTGTCGGGTGCGTGCGGACACGTGCACAGGTCACTCGAGCTCGTGCAGTCTCGTGTCTGCGTGTGCATTGGTTTGGACACATCTGTGTCTGGTTTCTGGACACGAAATTGAGTGTATGACACGTGCACACACTAAATATTGTTTACCAACCTTTTTCATGGATTATTATTGTTATTTCAATGGTTAATAGGGATATCCCCATTTTTCTGATACTGCCAATATCAGTGAACTGTCTCACTATTTTTTTCCCTGATTCGAATTGCATTAATGATTTAATATCATGAATATTGTGATGATTTTAATTACTACTCATCAAATGTCAAGTTTAGGATGTAAGGGTTTCACTTTGTGATTGAATTGTTGAATAAAAGTTCGAATCACAGGGAAGGGAAACTGATGTACACTGGTACACAGAGTTTATTTCACATGACAATTCCTCGCTGAATTAATTCCTGTTTTAATTTAGTCTTGACTGGTGTCTTAAATTGCCAAGTGATCCACATTGTCGATTGTTCATGTTAAGTTGATTTCATTAAATAGAATAGATTTCGATCCATATGTGAGATTTGACAGTATGGATTTCGAATATGGGAATTGTGGAACTGTCATTTTCCTGAAATTTCAATCTCAGTAAAGTTCTTATTAAGCTGATGTCTTACCATATATTGTTGTTAAAACCTGGGTTTCATTCATCCTTATTGAACTGGGAACTCATTTGCATATCATTCTTCACTGTATGATTCCTGAAAATCCCATGTTTGCACTGTCACATTGAACTGAGACACACCACAGTTCACACTGTTGCATTACCTGTCACCTATCTATTCCTATACTTATACAAAACCTGAGATGAATTGGGGTGAGACTGAACAGATTAATAGCAAAATCTGGGAACACACATTCCTGAGTTCCCTTCAAATTCTGAGATTCATTACCCCCTTAATATATTAACCTGTGAACTATTTCTAAAACTGGATTGGCTTGTGTTGAAATTCTGAGATTCAAACCTGAGAATTTGATGTGTTGTCCCTTTCCTACATTATCTGAGAATGCATTGTATTCACTGTTAGGAAGGAAACATGAAACTGAATTGGGATGAACTATTTTTACATGAAAATCTGAGAACTTATACCTGTCTTGATTTCCTGTCATATGTTTCCTATAACACACACACACACAAGCATCCATGTACACACACACACACCAGGGTTCCTGTCACACATGGACAGCCCCCTCACTCACTCACTCTCTATTTTTCTAACCCTCTCTATTATATATAGATGTATGTGACTAAGGGATTTGGATGTATAATGTATGTATACAATATATTATATAGGTACATCTATATGTATATATGTTTTAAGTCTATATATATATGTATGTGTGATGATTCCAAATGAGTATAACTATAACCTTTGTAATATTAAAAAGTGTATATATATATATATATATATATGTAACGTGAATGTGCCTGTGCCTATTTCTATGTATATGTATATAGGTAGCCTATATGCTAGTGTATTTCTATGTTGTATTATATAACATATCAATATGTGTAGTATTTTGATATAGATGATGTCATGTAGTCATGTGTTATGGGTTGGCCTATAGGCATGATATAGCCTATGGCCTGTGTGCGTCTGTTTGACTAGAGAGTCTAGATTAGACTTGTTTTAGCCTTGTTTAGACTAGTTTGGACTTGTTAGACCTAGTTTGACCATAGTTGACCTAGGTTTGACTTCTTGATTGACCAGGGTTGACCAAGAGTTGACTTTGACCTAGTTTGACCTAGACTCATGTAGAATGCATAGTAGAGCTTCATTTTATCATTTTAGACTTGTTGTGACTTGTGCTGTTCTGATTAGGAGCCAGACACCACTCCTCGGACAGTATATTCACCTTGGACATTCAGATAGCAGGCGAGTACATTCTCTGATCATTTTATATCATGTTTAGGATTATATTTCCTGCTTTAGACTATCTTACTTGATGCTGACACGTTGGAACACGGATTAGTACTATATAGATCCCTTCATGAGATGTTATCCTTTTCGGGAGCTCAGATACTTTTGACCAGTGTGTTTCACTTACATCACGTATCTTATGCTTCTATTATCATGAATCTTCGGGAATCAGCTAGTGACTCATGTACCCTCATGATCACCGAGCCTTCACGAATCAATTCATGAATCACCCTTTATGGGCAACGTAGTATAATCATGAATCTTAACGTAACTTGGATGGATCTTTGTGTATTGATTGGGGATGGGGGAGTATAAATGAACATGTGAATAAATCCAAGTAGTGTAATCATGAATCAATTCCAAGTAGTGTAATCATGAATCAGTCCTTAGCCATTCACATGTTTATCCAGTACTCTGAATCACTAGCACAGTCTCTTTTTATATGTATCATAGATATTTACTTACAGTCTCTCTCTTACATTATGCTATTCTTCAGTTTCCTGTATTTTATTCTCTAGCATGATTATATTTTCTTTTCCTGCTATGACTTTTTGAGATGTATTGTGCTCGCTCCTGTCCTGACTGGACCTGTTGAAATATTACAGAGAATGAGGACGAGGCTGGCTGCCCTACCTATTATGGGGCTACTTTAGATGACAGCTGTGATTTGGACCAGCAGCCGGACCCTATAGCTGTGGATGACACTTCTCTAGACAAGGATGTCTTTATTTATATTCATTCTGGATGATTGTATATATTGATACTTGGGATTTGGGATATGTATTATCTTAGATACTTAGACTCTCTGTTTGTACTGGGGATTTCCTTTTATTTCAGCAGTATTTATCTATCTATCATTCCATCTTATCTTCTGCCTTAGTTTGTGATTGAGTTTACCTTCTGCTATAACACCCCCATTCGAGGAGTATAAAACTGTTCAGTATTGTATTGTTAGATGTTGTGACCTAGGACAGTGTTCTACCGCCGACACTACGGCGTAGGCTGGACGTACCCACGTCTCGTGCCCTTACTCTAGGGTGCGGGTCGTGACACACACTCTAGACTACCTTTTAAATCTGTGGAAAGGAATTTCGACCTTCTAGAACTAGTTCATAGTGTTGTATGTGACTCTAAGAGGGTTTTGACCCGAGGCGGTAGGAAATACTTTATCAATTTTATAGATGATTGTTCAAAGTATTGCTATACCTATCTTCTCAAAACCAAAGATGAAGTTCTAGATAGATTCAAGGTTTACAAATCCAAAGCTGAGAACCAATTAGAGAAAAATATTAAGATTCTTAGATCTGATCATGGGGAAGAGTATACCTCAAACGAAATGACTAACTTCTGTGAAAAATACGGAATAATTCATGAGGTGACTGCTCCTTATTCACCACAGTCCAACGGAGTTGCTGAAAGAAAGAATCGTACTCTGTTAGACATGGTGAATGTCATGCTTCTCAGCTCAGGTGCTCCTGATAATTTGTAGGCTGAAGTCTTATTAACAGCCCACTACGTCCTATAGGATCCCCAGTAAATCGAAGGATAAGACTCCCTACGAATTATGGAAAGGTAGAAGTAGAACTCCTAGGATCCATTATCTCAAAGTTTGGGAATATTTAGCAAAAGTAGGAATTCCTGAACCCAAAAAGAAAAAGATTGGACCTACGACTGTAGATGTTTTGTTCATAGGTTATGCTTTAGATAACAATGCTAATAGATTTCTAATGACTCATTCTGGGGTAAATGAAATCTCTAATAACACCATTATAGAAGCTAGAGATACAGTTTACTTTGAGACTATATTCCCTTTTAAGAATAGAATGTCTTCCAGTCCCATTAGCTCTTCTCTTGCTCCTTCTACTAGTTCTCATATTCAATCATCTAGTTCATAAGATGAACAAGATATAGAACCTAGAAAAAGTAAAAGATGAAGGATTAAAAGGAACTTAGGGGAAGGTTTCTTCACTTATTTGATAGAGGGTGATCCATCAACTTATGAAGAAGCAATATCTTCTCCTAATACTCCTTTCTGAAAAAAAATCCATCAACAATGAGTACAACTCCATCATGGAGAACAGTACTTGGTTTTTAGCAGACCTACCTCTAGGTAGTAAACCCATAGGTTGTAAGTGGGTCTTCAAAAAGAAGCTTAGAGCCGACGGTACTATTGAAAAATACAAAGCTAGATTAGTAGCCAAAGGTTCACTCAGAAAAAGAAATTAGACTACTTTAATACCTATTCTCCTGTAGCTAGGATTACCTCAATAAAAACACTTCTAGCTTTAGCATCCATCCATAATATATTGATTCATCAAATGGATATAAAGACAACATTTCTAAATGGAGATTTAGAGAAAGAAATCTATATGGAGAAACCTGAAGGTTTTATTGCTAAGTGTCAAGAAAAAAGTGAGCAGATTAGTTAAATATCTTTATGCCTAAAGCAAGCTCCCAAGCAATGGCACAACAAATTTGATAAAGTGATTTTAGAATATAGTTTCTTACCAAATGATATATATATATATATATATATATATATATATATATATATATATATATATATATATATATATATATATACTCTAAAAATACAGATGAAAGTTGTGCTAATTTATGGCTTGCATGTAGATGACATCCATATTTTAGGATCAACACTTGAGTTGATAAATAATACTAAAAATTATTTATCTAGCAAGTTTGACATGAAAGCATAGTTTACAGTATCGGCCGATACCGATACGATTTGGCATGTCCCGATCCGATACCGACCGATACCCGATACTGATAGATACCGACATTGGGGGTCTCTTTTACGGTCAATTCGACAAAGAAAATTGAACAAAAAAAGACAAATCAGTAGGGGTTTAAAGCATGATAAGGTTTTAAAAGCATGTAAAAGAAGAAAATTTATCTATTGCATGTAAACCAATCGGTAAGGGTGATAATTATTTCATTTAATTTCAAAACTACTAAGAAATAACACGAGAAATACTTAAAATTATGCCTAAATGTATAAAATATATTTTTAAATGCTAATAATTAATTAATAATTATTTGTTTTCTGATACCAAATAATCCGATACTCCGATCCGAAACTACCTATATCACCGATACCGATACTCATAGGAATGGTCCGATACCAATTCCGATATCGATACTGCGAACCTTGCATGAAAGATCTTGGTGAAGCCAACTTGATTCTAGGAATGCAAGTATCCAAATCCAAAGAGGGTTATACTCTATCCTTAGTACACTCTATCGAGAAAATGCTATTTTTTTTAATTATTTTGACAAGAAACTTGTCCCTACTCTTTTTGACAGTAGTATCATTCTCAAAAACAATAAAGGTTCTCCTATAGAACAACATAGATATTGACAGATGATAGGTTCTCTCATGTATATAACAAATAGAACCAGACCTGATATTGCATTTGTTGTTGGAAGACTAAGTAGATATTCCAGTAACCCAAACCAGTCACATTGGTTAGCATTAAAAATAGTATTTGGATATCTTAAGGGTACTCTAAATTATAAACTTCACTTACTAGATACCTAGATATTATAGAAGGTTATTCAGATGCAACTTGGTAACTGACTCACACGATGTAAAATCCACTATTGGATATGTTTTTACTCTAGGAGGAGCTGCAATCTCTTGGGGTTCATTTAAACAAACTACCATAGGTAGGAGTACAATGGACTCTGAAATGATAGCATTGAACACTTCTTGTACAGAAGCTGAATAACTTAGAAATCTGATTATGCATATACCTGTTGCTCATATTTATGTTCCTGTTATTTCTATAAACTGTGATAATAAATCTGTTATTGAACTACTAAAACATGACTTTGTGAATGCTAAGATGAATAGTCACCTGCAGCTGCGCTTCAAGGCAATAAAGAGCTTATTAGACAAATATATGGTTATTAACTATATAAAGTTAGAAAATAACCTTGCAGACCACTTGACGAAGTGTCTGTCTAGGACATTGATCTTAGAATCATCGAGGAGGATGGGGTTAAGTCCATAAGTAAGTTACCAGTAGTGACAACCCAACCGAGTCTGACTAGAGATCCCAAGAAGCCGATTCAATGGGTAGAAACAAGCTAGACTTTGGCAACTAATATGGAACACTGACCCTGAGATTGAACTCTCAAAAACTAATGCCCAAGCGGCTGTACGAGGTTGTACAATGATATCCCATCCCTATGGTGACAGTATTCTGGTGTGATGCGGTTATGATGAGTTTAAACTCTTAATAGGTGAAAGCATGATATGCAGGGTTGATACCTATTACCAACCCTTGAGGACTTATCTATATGAGAGGTCGTGAATGCCGCAACTATGGGACATGACGATTCCAGACAACTCTCATGAATATAGAATAAGTGCGCATGGCCAATCAAAAGCGCCACCCGATATATCCAAGAACCTCTAGCGTACTATGTGTGCTATTTTCTAAATCCGGTTCAAGAAGTCTAATTCAAGGCATAGTCCATCAAGCTCTTCTTCAGATAAAGACAATAGTCACTAAGTGAGATTCAAGGTTGTAGTCCATCTCATCTATGCATAGTATATTCTTGTCCATAAATTATTTACTCTTATACTTGTGTTCTTTCTATTTTCTGAACTTAGGTTTATTTATTTATTTTTATTTATTTTTTTTGGGGGGGGGGTGGGGGGTGGGATTGTTGCATTCATTGATTAGGAAAATACAAAAAGCCAAGTCTTACCTCCTTGTTCGGTTCTCTTGAACATGATTTTTTGAGAGCCACTCATCTAATAGTGACCGGTTATAGTGGCTGGTTAATGGGTAGGTTTTGAACTATTGGTTTTTAGTTTTTGCTATACATATAGGGTTCGCTTCTCCTTGAGTTTTCACAACATTGGCTTCTAGTAAATATTTTCTACCAAAAAGCTTTGTCCTCTTCTACTCATCACCTCCAACAACAAATTGTGTTCTTCAATTTTTTTCTTCTGGGCAAAGCTAAGTTCGGGTCATTCTCTCCGAGTTATTTGCGACGACGAGAAGCCGGTAGCACGGGAGTTTTACCACTATTAGCATTCGAGAACAGTCTGCACATAGACCTCAAATCAACTCTTAGGACAATGCGTTCAGCGCGACTTCCCCAGAGGCCGGTAATACTAAACTTGTTTTATTTTGGTTGTTTACAGGATTTCAAAAGGAGAAAAAGAGCATTTTTGCTAACACCCTAGAGAAGGAATATTCGCTGCTATGGCTCCCTGCCTCTAGTTCTGGCTTGATTTGTCTCGTACTATAAGCCTCATTGATTTCAAATCAATGAAGTTGAAGTCAACTAATGTCTATACATCCCAGAATAAGTAGTGTATACATCAACAAAACCCTTTATCTGCAAATTAAATGTGTATATTAATACTAAGTGGTTAGTCAATTCAAATAAGATGAAAGATGATAAAATTTTCAAAGATTGGAGCTAATTGTTTTTGGGAGATTGAGACGTCCAATCTGTACCTGATATCAGGATTTAAAGCATGTTTATATCTCCAATTTGGTCAAACCGTCCAATGGTCGATATGAATCACATCTATCATAGCTACCTTTCTTTACATTGAGTGTTTCATATGCTTTTCACTTGTCTCATTTCTCTTTGTGTGCCAATTTGTATATATTCTACAAGGTCAACTGACAAACCATTGAATTGGATAAGTTTATTCTTAAATTATTGGTTTGTGTTTTAGGAAATAGTTTGCTAAATCTCGTCCCCCGTTTTTAGGCATCTTGATATTTGTTAACAATAATGTGATGTTTTGCTGATTGTGTATGCAGTTGTCAGGCTTATGGGACGTGCTGCTTCTCACATCACACTCGAATGTGCTTTGCAGACACATCCAAACATTACTATCATTGGAGAAGAGGTTATTTTCTTTTTTTTATTGCTAGTTGTAGTATGATCGATTCTTCACCTATTATCTGCTATATGGAGACCAAAAGTTCTTTATAGTATCATCATAGTGTTGGAAAAGGAATCAGGCTTTCATTCTGTTATCAACATGCAACATATGTGCTTCCTTCTGTTCTAAGCTTTTTCTAATTGGCAGGCATCCAAATTTTTGATGGCATTCTCCGCTTTTGCACCTGAAAGTGGTTCCTCTTTGCTTATTTATTATAGCACACCCCGAGACCTAGGATGTAGAAGATCATACATGAGTGATTCAGCAGATTTGGATTCCTATATATCCACTCATGTGGTACCTCATCATACGATTCATATAAGATTCATCTGTCTAGATATCATCATATACATCTAGAAAGCCGTATGCTTTGGAAGAAGCTTGTACAGTTTGGGAAGGGGATGCATGACTTGTTCTTAATGCACGTTATTTGCTTAGAGGCTTCTCCATGCGAGATTTTCACTCATTTGTATATGATTAGATGGCTCTAGCATGTATTTTCTTCCTTTACTTTTTCATATCTTTACTTCAACAATCCTTTTTTTTACCATTTGCAGGTGGCAGTCAAAAAGCAAACTCTAAAAAATGTCACAGATTACATTACTGATATAATCTGCAAGCGTGCTGGTCTTGGTTATAACTATGGTGTTATACTAATTCCAGAAGGCCTGATAGATTTTATTCCTGAGGTATACCAAATATATTAATTAGTTTCTTGAGTCCTATTGTAAACATCTCAGGCTTTCAGAAGGAACTATTGGGTTATTTAGTAACAGAGTCTCATATAATAGTGGGTTTTAGGGTTTGGGTCTCGAAAATGACTGGCGTTAGGGTTTGGGTCTCCAAATTACTGTTCACGTAGGTAAATGAACAGTGATTTGGAGACCCAAACCCTAACGCCAGTCATTTTCGAGGCCCAAACCCTAATTTTTACTATTATACGAGACCCATTACTAACAGAGTATGTTATTATGTACTTTTCAGGTTCAGCAACTTATTGCAGAACTGAATGAAATCCTTGCTCACGATGTTGTCGATCAAGACGGAAATTGGAAGAAGAAGCTCCGTCAGCAATCTCACATTTTGTTTGAATTTCTGCCTCAAGCAATCCAGGAACAACTTCTATTAGAAAGAGACCCACATGGAAATGTTCAGGTATTTAAATATGCATTGTTCTTCGGTCTAATGTTGCTTCTCTTGCTTATAAAAGGAAGGGGTCATATACCTCGTTTCTAATGTTGCCCCTCCATGACGTTATCATGTCCCCAACATTGATACTAATTAAGACTTAAGATACATATTGCTCATGTCTCTAGTGTTTGTATTCTTCCTTATATAAAGGAATTTGTTCGTGGATCCATTCCTAATACCCTTCTCATGGAATATGGCCAGGTTGCCAAATTAAATAGAAACTGAAAAGATGCTTATATCTATGGTCGAAACTGAATTGGAGAAGAGAAAGCCAGAGGATAGTTATGCTGGACAATTTAAAGGACAATCTCACTTTTTTGGGTAACTACTGAGTGCCTTTAATTATAAGTTGGTCTATTCTGAATGACAGTCCTAGTGGTTTTTAGAGCTTGTATTATTCCTCTGATGAGCATGTGTAACTGGAAGTTGGGTTTTTAGATGGTATATGTTTGACTAGTACTATCATGAAGCAGTAGAAGCTATATAGTTGTATTCTCTACTTTGTCTTGTCGCATCTAATATCTTATGTAGGTAATCTACTTGCAGCGGCAGTGGCTGCAGCGGCAGCGGGAGCAGCGGTGCAGTAGCTGCAGCGGCAGCGGCGGCGTAGGGGGGGGGGGGGGGAAGGGAGGGCGAGGTTAGGGGTAGGGTTTGTGTGAAAAAGGTGGCTCTGACGGTATTCTAAGCAAGTTTAGGCTCTGATACCATGTTGAGATTTTAAGTAATTATTATTGGAATAGAGACTACATATATATATAGGAGAGGCTAGCCTCCTCTCCTATCATTCTAGGCAATGTGGGACTAAAGCCCAATAACACTTAACACATATATCAACACTAAGTAAGCCAGTATTGATTAAAATTCATCACCTTTCAATCTAATCTTTCTGCAAATTTCATAAGTTACGGTTTATTGCCAAGTTCTTGGAGTCTTTCCAGATAATCATCATAAGACCCAAGTTCTTATTTGATCTTCATTTTCATATCTGGAATCTAGCATCAAATGGCTCCCTTGTTCGCGTTACAAGATTGTTTCAGTGTATATGTGGCTTATACAAGCAAGGTTGTTTAGACTTTTCATTCAGAATGTATCCCATACCATATGTGACAACCTTGAGCATAGACTCGTGTATATATACAATTAGTTAGTAATAGAGGAAGGGTTGTATATCATAGAATTGAAGTCCAAAGAAACATAACTCAGGAAGAGTAGAGAAATTTCGGAGAGGAAGAGAGTTTTTCTTATTCATTTAAGTGGGAGGGAGGTTAATGCCCAAAAAACAGAGAAATAATTACATAACTTGCTGAAGTTTCTGCATAATTGCGTCTTCTGTCCAAGATATCCACCTGAAATCATTTTCAGTACCAAAAAAAAAAGATTTACAAATCATAACTGAATATACAAAACAGTCTTGGTGTCACTGCTCCTATTATAGCGCCTGCTATGTCCTTTCTGCTTTAGAACTTGTAGACACCTGTAGGTGGTGTTCCAGGGCCCATACACCCTTTTTCCTCCAAATTTGTTGGTGTTTCTGGGGTTATTTCATCATACATAAATATCAAGGACACTTAGATTTCAACCCAACTTGGACAGTTTTATTAATCAGTTAGCCTACAGAATTTTTTGGGTTAGCATTTTGTTGGTCAATTTGGGTCCATTAACATGGTTTGGGCTAGTTGAGCCACTTACCCTAAGGTCATGATCAAACACCGAACGTCTTGTCACACCAATAATGTATTTCTTATCCTCCACATCGATCCAGAGCCCTATAACACCATGAAATATGTCCTTTCTTGTTAGTACTGAATGTATCTTTCTTAAGTACAGTAGGCCTTATCACTAATTATTATTTTCGTTATTGTTTATCTGTTAACAAATGTATACCCTAGCATGATTTATGCAATAGCTGGAAACAATGATCATTTTAGTATTTTATTAAAAAAAAAAAATCTCATATTATTGGTCATTCGCTATGCCTAGGTTGGAAGCTTGGATGCCCCGGTCGAGCAATGGACTGTAGGAGGGACTGCATTAACTTCATTAATGGATGTTGAAAGGAGACACGGTATAATATCCTCTTCTTGCGCATATCATGAAAGAAGTGCTACTATTTTTCATTTTCATATTGTTAGCATAGTCTAGTCTTAGAAATTTGGTGTTTTAATGCTTCCACAAAGTCTCCTTTAGCTTGGTAGATTAATTTGCACGACCAATTGCATATTCAAGTTCTAAACTACTATGTTCTCCTTGTTCTGTCAGTGGAACCTTTCCTTTTATTAGAATACTAGTTTGACATATAACTTGGTTTGCATTATTGGTGTAAGTGGATGTCTAAACCATGTAAAATGAATTTTATCCTCAAATTAACATATTAAGCAATAAAAAGGAGCATTGTCAAGCATTTAAGTGATAGGTTTATCATAAAGTTGACAATTAAGAATAAAAGTATAATATTAGCATTATTTGATGGTATTATTTATGAGAATGCCATTATTGCACTGATTAGAACTTGATTCTTAAACAATTAGTGTATTAACATACAAATAATATTTTGTTGTACATTCTAGTTTTTAACAATGCACAACTTATAAACCCCACAAAACAGAGATTAACAAAAAGCCCTTCTCTATGAAAAACCTAAAACAAACATGGAGAATGGTTTAAAAAAGGAGAGAAATATTAGTGTTCCTTTTTAAGAGAGTCAGTTACCAGAGTTGTTGAAGTCTTTCAGAGATCTTAGATGTCATTCCTGATGATGTTAGATGTCATTGTTGGATATGCTTGAAAAGTCCGCAAAGGACATTAGAAAGGAAACGTTTGTCCAAAGACTTCATTCAGAAGAGCATGTATTTGTAACAAAATAGTAGTAAAGGGTTTAAAGGATTATAAGTGTTTTGATCGCCTTTTATAGTTTTAGCATCAGATGATAAAAAACATTATTTTCTACCATTTATGTTTGGGTTTAGCTCGTTCAAATTCTGGTTAACTTGGTATCTTTTGTATATGATGATACGATGAAGATAAATTGCCCCTCTCGTACCGTTCGATGATTCGTATTGTTTACAGGTTTTATCATACCGTATGCTAAGATAGATATCGAATATCTTGAGATAATATTATGACAACAGAGCATATAGTTAACATGGATATTTTTAAATGGTTGAGTTTGTGTTTAGACAACAGGCATATAGTTTTTAACTATATCTGTACTTTTTTTAGATAATTTTTTTTTTAAAGGTAAGGCCAGTCATTATTGACCGTCCCTAACATGGGACATTTGCGCCAAGACCCCCTTCCCATTTAATTACTTCCGTGGGCTGGGATTCGAACCATGTCCACTCCTCTCCTCGCTTGTGTTACCACTAGACCACCTCCTTGGTGGTCCTATAAGTGTACTTGTACGGGAAATTTGTCTCACATGTACTAGTTTGTACACTGTCCTACTTCAACCATAGTGTTTTAATATGGAGTATCCTTCTCAATTAGCCTTCATGTTGTATAGTTGATCCAAGTTCATGAAGATTAATTCTTTGGATATTTCTCTGCCATCAATGTGGACATTGTCTTAGGAATGTGCACACAGTTTTCTTTCTTTGTTTCAATACTTCTTTACTTTGACTTGAATGGTGACTAGCAAAATGGGGTTCTATTTCTAAGAAATGTGTTCGTTCCAGGTAAATTCAAGCCAGTTATCAAGAAGGCCATGGTGGAGCTTGAAAGTAGATGAGTTGCTTATAATATATAACACTCCCATTTATCCACTCACAACCTACCGTTTCATGTTTCTCTACTCTTTTTAAGTGCAACCTTCTGTTTGATTAGTCATTGAAGAAGATTGGAATTTCAGGTGCACCATTCAGAAAGTTTGCATCCATGAGGGATGAGTGGGCCGTCAAGAACAGATACATCAGTCCAGGTTGGTTTTTGTGTTTCATGTCTAAAGTTCATCGCTGTGACTGTGATGCAGATAAACTAAAGCTTGATGTCTTTATGACGATCTCTGAGCAGGCCCTATCCAATTTATCGGTGCTGGTTCAAATGATATCAGTAAAACTCTACTACTGGAACTAGGCATCCAGGCCTAGACCATCTTTTTGCCATAGCTTTAGCTGTTTTGTTCACCGAGGAAGTAAGTTACCTTGCAATGGAGGTCATTTTTCTGAGAGAAGCTGATGAATAAGTTTTGTAGGTAGGAAATAATGTATTTCTTTTTTTTTACTTGTGCATCAATGTGTGGGATTGCTATGGAGCTTCCAGTAATCTCCAAACCTTGATTCCAATTCAATAATATCTAGTATTGCTGTGTCATCTCTTGTGGAATGTCATAAACTTTGTTTTAGAAATTGCATAATTTGTTTTACATGTAACCTGGCATTTTTTGCACGATGATGAGAAAAAGAAGTAGGAATTTTTTGGTCCTGCTGGTTGTACATACAAAGGAATGAGGCTGATATACTCACAAATTTGAAGACAGGAAGAAGGAATGTACATCTAATTGGTTGATGCTGCTATGTTGCGTTGGATAGTTGTGTAGCGACATGAATTCTTGCTATAGCACGAGGTGCCTATTGTTGTCAAATTGCTCAAAAAGAATCTCCATTGGTTAGGAAATGTCAGCTTAGTTTTCATGGAAAATTAAGAATTAATTAATCTTGATAAATTTGTTCCAATCACTACTTTTTTCACTCTTGTTAGCTCAAACACCCACACCCGCACCGACATGGACCGTAACTTCTTTTACACGATCGTCAGATTGCAACGAGACCGTTGAACTCGGGGCATCGAGCCTCCCTATGGTGCTGTTTTCACCCATTTCTCAAGGTTTTTTGGGGCCGGTCCGGGCCGGCCCACGGTCCAAAGGCTGCGGGCCAGACCGGGTTCGGGCCGGTCCAGGACCAGCCCAGTGTTATTTGCGGTCCGGGCCAAGCCCGGCCCGGTTTGGCTAATCCCGACCCAGCCCGGCCCAGTGGACCGGATAAAGTGAGGGCCGGTCCGGGCTGAACCGGACCACGGGCCGGTCCGGGCCTTGGTCGGTTCGGGCCGGTTCAGGCCGGGTGAACCGGACCGGCCCGGTTTATTTGAAAGTTTTTTTTTTTTTTTTAACAGTTTTTTTTTAATTTGGTTTTTTAAACATTTCCTTTTGTATTTTAATTTTAAAAAATTGTAACTTAATTTTAATTTAGGAATATGTTATATTTTTGAAAAATTTTAATATAAATTTTTAATACAAAAGTTTGTAATTTGAATAGTATAAGAAGAAAATGTTTATAAAATGTAATTTGAATAGTAATACAAAAATGTTTATAAAATGTTTATAAAATGTTTATACAAAATATGTATATAAATGTTTATAATTTAGTAATACAAAAATGTTTATAATTTAGTAATACAAAAATGTTTATAATTTAGTAATAGTTTGTAATACAAATGTTTATACAAAAATGTTTATACAAATATTACAAATGTTTATAAAAATTTATAAAAATTAAAAAAAAATATTTCTCCCTCTTCCTTTATCCGGGCTTGGGACCGGCAAATGCTTGTTTGGCATAGGCGGAGCGACTCGGACTCGGACTCGGGCTCGGGCTCGGGCTCGGGCTCGGACTCGGGCTTAGCGACTCGGACTCGGGCTCGGGCTCGGGCTCGGACTCGGACTCCGGCTCATGGGCTCATGGACTCGCACCAGGCTGACTGTGCAGACTACAAGTCGGTTATGGAAAGACTGATTCAATGCGATTAATTCAGATCCACTTTTTGTGGGATTTAATTCAATCTTTCCATAAGATTTGAATTAATTTCGTTGCCATCTTTGTGGGATTTAATTCAATCTTTCCATAAGATTTGAATTAATTTCGTTGCTATCTTTGTGGAATTTGAATTAATTTCGTTGCCATCTTTGTGGGATTTGATTCAATCTTTCCATAAGATTTGAATTAATCTCGTTGCCATCTTTGTGGGACTTAATTCAATCTTTCCATAAGATTTGAATTAATTTTATTGCTATCTTTGTGGGATATAATTCAATCTTTCTATAACTGAAAAGGCGGTTAGGGTTTCCACCCTCTCTCTATATATACTCTCTTCTGGCCTCCTTTGTGAGGAACTACAAATTTTATAAGTCAGAAAAGAGAGAGAGAGAGGGAGCTACTACCGCCATTGCAAGTCCATCCGAGGAGTCAAAACAGAGGTGACTTCGAGCGTTCCACAAGTTCTTCAACTTGCTGGTTCCTGGAAGCAATTCGTGTGGGGCGAATCTTGCTTTGAGCAACGGTGTTTTGACACCCCAGCAACTTTTCTTCATCTCATCTTTTTCTACATTATTGTAACTCGTTCTGTCCCAATTGCAATACGTTTGCAAGGAAGAACGAGAGATCTTCTCTTCTCTATTTACCTCCTTCATATTGTAATCTGGTTATTTGGTTTTTTGCATCATCGTAGATCTTGAGTTTGATCACTGCAAAGTTTTTTGTGTGACATCTCAGATCTCAATTGCATCAGTTTTCCATCTTTGGTCAAGCCCCGGGACTAATAATCTCAAAGCAAGATCCTTGTAGATGGAAAATATTAATGCTTCGCTCGTCCAATCGGACTACTGCAAGTTGGAAAAGTTCGATGGAGAGCATTATCAAGTCTGGAAGAGGAAGGTTTATCTAACTCTTCAACTCAAAGTCGTTGATCATATACTGTTAGAGGAAGAACCTTTTGTTCCAAACACTGGGTCTACTGCCGCAATCAATGCGGCTACCAAACTCCAGGCCAAATGGAGAAGGGAAAATAGCATCTGCAGGCTTCTCATCCTGAATGCTATGGAGGATTCCCTGGCAGAATCCTACTCGAAGAAGGAATTTGCCAGAGACATATGGGAGTCTATAGAAAATCTGTATGAAGAAGACAGGAACAGGAGCAAGATGTTTGTGGTTGAAAAATATCACAAATTGCTCTTTGAGGACGAGAAGTCCATGTTGCCACAGGTGAAGGAATTTCTGAAGCTACGTCAGAAACTGGAAGACGAAGAGATGCCCCTTCCCGACAAGTTTGTCGTTGGAGGGATCGTCTCAAAACTTCCTGCTGGATGGAGTACCTTCTATGCAAGGATGCTCAGAAAGAAGCTAGACATTAGCTTGGGAGATCTACTTCAAGAGATCCATGTTGAGGACGAGATGCGTTCCCAACAGAAGATGGACACTTTGTCCAAACAGTTGGCTAAGGCCAATCTAGTGCAGTCAAGAGATCCCAAGGGGAAGCAGGCGGCTTCTCATCACAAGAAGAAGGACTTCACCAATCCAAAAGTGAAGGGTCCTTCATTCAAACAACAGAAGTCCAAGTCCCACGTGACCTGTTTCAATTGTGGCAAGAAAGGCCACTACAAGAGTGAATGCAGATCCAAGCCTAAACAATCAGAGAAAGGTGAGCCTAGTAAGGTTTCATTGGTGTCTAACATTGTTGCTATGATCGCACAGGTCACAACTGTGGGGGTTGACTCTGACTGGTGGATAGACACTGGTGCGACTTGCCATGTCTGTTCTGGCAAGGAATGGTTCGTCACGTACCAGCCAATATCTGAGAAGGTTGTCATGGCGAACCAGGCCTAAGCTGAAGTTCTGGGGATCGGGACTGTGGAGCTGAAACTCACTTCTGGGAACAATCTGACGCTTCAAGGTGTGAAGCATGTTCCGGTGATTGCCAAGAACCTGATCTCTGGGAGCCTGCTCTGCAACGCAGGCTTGAGGATGGACATCAATGCTGGTCAGATGGTGATGTCCAAGAAGGGAACATACTTCGGAAAGGCTTATCAAACCGAAGGAATGTTTAAAATTCAGCTTGTCAATCAGTTTGATGACATTAATGCAGTTGCATTTTCTGATTATTCTCTTGAGTTGTGGCATAATAGACTAGGACATGTTTATTGTAAAAGAATTAACAATATGTCTAGTCTAGGACTTATCTCCAAATGTGGGGGTAAGGTGGAGAAGTGTGAAGTATGTGCTCAGACGAAGATCACAAGGAAACCCTTTCATCGGGTCAATCGAAGCACAGATCTTCTGGAGTTAGTACACTCCGATATCTGTGACTTCAAACATTTCTCCACGAAGGCCGGGATGAAGTATTTCATAACCTTCATCGACGACTTCTCAAAATACACGTTCGTCTACTTGCTCAAGACTAAAGACGAAGCTTTCGAGAAGTTCAGAGAGTTCAGGGCCGAAGCTGAACGGCAGACTGGACAACAACTCAAGAGGTTGAGAAGTGATCGAGGTGGGGAGTACAGGTCTCATGACTTCGCATCGTTCTGCAAAGAACATGGAATCATATGCGAGACTACTGCTCCATATTCTTCTCAATCCAACGGAGTAGCAGATAGGAAGAACCGAACATTAACAGAAATGATGAATTCAATGCTACTTACTGCAGGTCTTCCAAAATGCTACTGGAGAGAAGCTGCATTAACGGCCACTTTCATTCTGAATAGAGTGCCATATGCAACTTCGGACGTAACTCCTCATGAACTCTGGTTCAAAGTCAGACCAAACTTGAATGTCATTCGAGTGTGGGGGTGTCTGGCGTATGTGAAGCTCCCAGATCTGAAGATTCAGAAGCTGGGGACAAGGACTACGAAGGCGATCTTCTTGGGTATGCCGAAAAGAGTGATGCTCGGAGATTTCTTGATATTTAGTCAAATCATATCATCGAATCTCGCGATGCCGGATACTTTGAAGACAAGTTTGCAAAAGACAAAAACATTGTTCTTTCGGACATTCCGAAAAATGATGTAGGTGCAAATGAGACTGAAATCTCATATGGGCCAGTAGTCCAAGAAGAAGCTGTTGTTGATGAAACAACTCTTGTACCAGAACTCGCAGAGCCGTCAGCAAAGCGAGCGAGGAAAACTAAAGACTTCGGAGATGACTTTGTCACCTATCAAGTGGAAGCATATTTGCTTACCTATGATGAGGCGATAAAGACCAGAGATGCTATCTTCTGGAAGGAAGCAGTGAATGACGAGTTTGACTCTATCACCTCCAATAACACATGGGTGTTGGTAGATCTACTTGAAGGAGAAAAGCCCATCGGATGTAAATGGATCTTCAAGAAGAAGATGAAGGCAGATGGAACTATTGACAAGTTCAAGGCCAGGCTGGTAGCCAAGGGATTTTCTCAGAAATAGAAAATAGACTACTTTGACACGTACGCTCCAGTAGCTCGGATGACCACCATCAGGATGTTAATCGCTCTAGCAGCTATACATAAGTTGGTGATACATCAGATGGATGTAAAGACAGCATTCCTGAATGGGGAGCTGACCGAAGAGATTTACATGCAACAGCCAGATGGATTTATCGTCAAAGGTCTTGAAGACAAAGTCTGCAAGTTGGTGAAATTATTGTATGGTTTGAAGCAAGCTCCCAAGATGTGACATGAGAAGTTTGACAAAGTTATTAGGTCAAACGGCTACAGAGTCAGCGAGACGGACAAATATGTTTACACAAAGTTCGTTGATGGAAGAGGAGTCATCGTTTGTCTGTACGTGGACGACATGCTAATCCTAGGGACGGATATAGGATGTGTCACGGAGACAAAGAAGTTCCTCTCAACCAAGTTCAGTATGAAGGACTTGGGGGATGCAGATGTCATCTTGGGCATAAAAATCATCCGGACAGACACTGGAGTAGCGCTGTCACAATCTTACTACATTGAGAAGATGCTCACACGCTATGGGTATAAGGATCTTCCAGGGATCGATACGCCATACAGGTGTGATCAGAAGCTGAAGCCAAACTCGAGGGAAAGCGTCAGGCAGCTGGAGTATTCTAGCATTATCAGAAGTTTAATGTACGCAACCACTGCCACAAGGCCTGACATAGCTTTCGCCTTGGGAATGCTTTGTCGGTTCACAAGCAACCCAGGAGTTGAGCACTGGAAAGCTGTGAAGTGGGTGATGAGATATCTCAAGAAGACTCAGACATATGCGCTGCACTACAACGGGTATCCGACAGTAGTAGAAGGCTTCAGTGATGCTAGCTGGTGTTCAGAGTTGGAAAGCGAGAGATCCACAGGTGGATATGTCTTTTCATTGGGTGGAGCTGCTATATCGTGGAAGTCGAAGAAGCAGACTATACTCTCTCGTTCCTCCATGGTATCTGAATTCTATGCACTTGAAACTGCAGCAGATGAAGCAGAATGGCTTCGGGAGCTCATGTATGATCTTCCAGTGGTTGGGGCTCAGATACCGAAGATACCGATATACTGTGACAACCAGACGACTGCGACGGTGGTATCAAATGACCTCTTTAACGGGAAGAAGAAGACTGTGCGGTTGAAGCACAGGGCAGTACACGATCTTA
Organism: Iris pallida; assembly: GCA_029216955.1. Taxonomy (NCBI): domain Eukaryota; kingdom Viridiplantae; phylum Streptophyta; class Magnoliopsida; order Asparagales; family Iridaceae; genus Iris; species Iris pallida. The sequence goes on from JANAVB010033216.1 coordinate 11,585,696, forward strand.
TCAAAAAAAGGTATAATTGTAGTGATTGATGTTCGGAGTCAGGAGAACCTGGCAGATCCGTTCACAAAGGGCCTCAAGCGCCAGTTGGTCGATGACACAGCTTGTAAAATGGGCTTGAAGGCATTCTGATAGTGTGTCTTTGTAATCCTACCATAAAGTTTTATGATATTAGTTCAAAGAGAAATCTACTAGGCATCTAACTTTTGGTTCAAAGGAGGATCACTGACTGGAAAACTATCAGGTAACAGTAGGTATTTGTTCTCTGGAACATGGAAGGGATACGGACCCATAACCACTGTTGTCTACTATGTATTTTCTGCGGAAAAAATAGATCCTGTGGGAGGTTGGCTTAAACACCTTAATGAGTTCTCAGGCAGAGTGAATGCCTGGTGTGCTTTACAGGAAGCACGGTAGAGCAGTACTACAAGGAGTGAAACTCCATGCTACAGTGGGGTGACTCCACCATGAGGTTTCCAGGTCTGGGGTAATGCCTCGGCTTTGTAAGCCAAGTCATAGCGGCGTAGCACCACAAATAGGCAGGTAGCCTAATGTTGTATGACATAATTAAAGAGTTGTAGACAGGAGGATGGTCCCATGTTACAGTGGCACGACACCTCGATAAGGTACCCAGGTAGGGGTAAAGCCTCGGCCTTGCAAGCCATGGCGTTGCGGCGTAACACCGCAAGGAAGCCTTAGGCTTCATGCTGAGTAGATTGGCACTACAAAGAGGCTGAGACCTCATGCTACAGTAGTATGACACTACGATGAGGTTCCCAAGTAGGGGTAATGCCTCGGCTTCAGGCCATGTCATAGCGGCATAGCACCGCAAGGAAGCGCAAGGCTTCATGTCATGTCTCTTTAATAAAGAACTCACCTATAGTGTATGGAAAGAGATATCCGACCGTCTCTTGAGGGTAAAATTGTAGATGCCCAAAATTATACACTGAAACCAGGCTGGCACAGAGCCTTTAATGTGCAGCCAGAAGCACACGTAACTACACTTTGTGAGTGGAAAGAATTACAATTGTGGTGCAGAATTCAAGGCGTAGTCCATTCTTGTATCACATTGTTATTTAACCCATGCGGGAAGATTCAAGTCGTCAGCGACGTCTATCCTAATGCAAAATGGACAGTTATTGTGGGGAACGCTCAACCATGGACACATATATATGTTGTGATATATGGGGGATTGTTGGTAACTTCTTTACATGGAGAGAGCTTGCTCTCAACATGCCTTGTAAATATTTAGTCCCACATCGGAAATGTACCATGAGTTATGTAACACCCCAATCGCAAAATACGTAGGACTAGGAACGTAGACATGCCAGCTGTATTCATACGAAGTATACTCCAATATACGAAACCTCGTATGAATACATAAGCTGTAAAATGCAGTAGAACCATAACTAATCTCATCCACGCAAAATAAATGAATCATATAATGATAATGAATTGTCTTGATACAAAATGTTGGGCGGAGACAAATCTACTACCAACAAGTAAAAAAATACATGAGTAAAGAAATGAATTTGGCGAGCGAAGCGAAGACGATCCAAATACAATTATCCTCGAAGAAATAGCGATGATCACGGCTAGAGCTAGAACACCTGCGAAAGACAATAGCACACACCTGGAGAGATAACCAGGTCCTCAGAGGGACGTAACAAGACACATAATATCATGCCATATAAACTGAATAAATATTGCTCAAATAAATAAGTAAATCGAATTATAACATGGTCCAATACGCACCTACTGAACGAGCGTACCATCCCCCCAACCAAACAAGGACAGGAGATGGTAAACTAATTCACGGCGACGTTTCTTTCCATGCTATAAATCCAATATGGTATCCGGACCCCAACAAGGTTCAATACCTTCTCATCGAAGTAGTATGTCACACCTACAACCAAACAAGGACAAGATGTGACGAACTAATCCGCGACAAGTTATTGTTCCAAGTCGCGGTCAGATACAAGTACCCAAACCAAAAGTACTCGTATCTAACGGATAAAGGTGCCTACCGTTCTAAGTGAAATGTAGTTAAGAACAATCCTTCCTACGCATGGGCCTTGGCTGAATAGGATCGGCATAGTCCCCCTTGGGCACCAGAGGCCCCATCAGTAAGAGCATGACGTTCCGCAGAATCGTCAGTGGCCGTCAGTAATTATGGGTCATCAACCCCGTATCTCCAGCGGAGAGTCTGGGTCACAAGGAAAGTGCATCGAAGCCCATACGGTAAGGAATTGTCCTCTCCGTCCAATGCCTACTGTGTTGTATCCACAACACAAACCACTATAACCGCTAAGTCAAACTAGCATGCAATCTCTATTAGCAGTTATTCCTATCGTACGGCTTGTACGTACTGGTGGCCAGCCAATCACGTACTTTCGTGTTCTACATGCGACACACAACTTCGTGGTACAATGTGTCAAGGCCAATGAATACAACACACAAGGTGGTCCTTTAAATCTAGGTTTAATGTGAGAAAAATAATACATAGCAGGAAATATAAATGAACAGTAAGTTCTAACAGGTTATGCCATGTATCACAGTTTATTTTACATAAAGAAAATAAATAATGCATGAAATATGAGCTAAAATAATTAAACAGCAAATGGCAAGGTGTCTTGCCTGAGGTCCTTGCGGGTGAAACCGACAATCCCGTTGGGTACGGAATAGTCACAGGGCTACACAAGATAACTCAGACGATGTGACAAACTTCTAAAATAAAAACCAAATATAAAATATTCGGGAAAATTTTTGGGAAAAATATATGATATGTATTTTTCTGTCAGTATTTCGAAACTTCAAACGGATCGTGATTCTGATTCCTGGTTCTCCCAGAATCTCAAAAATACTAAAACGTGTCAGATTTCGGACCACTGACACTCCACAAATTTTTCAGAAAATTAAGTTTTGAATTTATGAAAATAAAATTTACATTCAGAAAATATACCTCAATACGATTCCAACAAAAAAAACTGGAGGTCAAAAGGAGTCCGGAGTTGGGAGTTATGGTCATTCGAAGTTGCTACAACCTTTGAAAATTGAGGCTGAATTTATGACGAAAAAAGAGAGAAATTTTGACAAGGATGGTTTGAAAGATGATTTGTGGTAAAAATAATATGGAGGAGTACCTGCCTATTTATAGGATGTGGGAATTTCCAATTAGATAAGAATTAGGATTCCTTTAAACCCAATTTAGATATTTTCTAATTTAATTTAAAAGCAATCAAATCCAAATCCAAATCCAAATTCAAATCTAATTTAAATCAAATCAAATCAAATTCTCTTAGTTTAAAATCAAATCAATTAAATCCAATTTAAATCTATTTAAATTTTTAGCTCAAAATCAAATGGGATAAATAAATTTTGAATATTTAACTATTTAAATAAATCTAAAAATCAAATCAAGATTTAAATGACCACCATAACTTCCAAATATATTTTTCAAAATACCCATAATAATAATTTCGAAAATAATAAATATTTTTAAATATCTTTTTGAATAATAAATCTCAAAAATTATATTTTTATTTAAATTAAACTAGCAAATATTTATGAAATATATGTATGCATGAATAATATTATTTATTCCAAATAAAAAGGCCTTTCATAAATAAAATCATAAATTTAGGAAATTTTGATAGCTAAATTAAATATTACATATATTATTTTGAAACTTTAAAAATAAAAAATGTTTTTCTCAAAATATGTACGCTCGCATATATTCGCACTCGTCGAGCAACTACGAAAAATAAAATTTCGTGCGCGACGTACAATATGTCACCCTCATTTCTCGTATTTCCCGTATTTCGTATTTATACTCGTATCTAGATTTTGGCATGTATTTTTTTATTTTATTTTTTTATTTTTCTCAACTTGTGGAATTTCGGTATTTCTCGTATTTTGGGTTTTGTCATGGCTCGGTTTTAATTGGGTTGGTTTGGTTTGGTTTATGTGTATTGGAACACCTTAGCCTATGCTCCACCCTCAACACACCACATCCCACCCTCTTTAAAACTCCACCAATTTTTTCTCTCTCCTCATAAACCTCCATTTATTTCTTCTTCTCCTTCCTCTACACAACTCTCTTCTCCTTCCTCTCCACAACACCCACCCATAGGCAAGTGCACCTTGCCACCACATGAGAATCCTCTTTTATTTGTTTATTTTCTAGATTAGGACTTGGTGATCAACATTAGAACTTAGCGTTTTGTGATTTGGAGTCTCCATTGTTCTAGATCTAAGTTTTCCCTATTTTCGGTTTTACATGGTTTTGATCAATTTAAGTTAGATTTTTATGGGTTTTGATGTTTCCATATGGAAGAGGGTTCAATTCCACCCTGGTTGGAACTTTGGAAATCTGGATTTGGAGTTCGGATGGCCAAGTTGTGATGCCTTGAAATTTTGGAGCCATTGGAGCTTCTTCTCAGCTATGGAAAAGAAGACCCAGACCCTGCGTGCGTGTTTTTACGCGTACGCAGTTCTCTGCTTGTGTGCTTTTGCACGTACGCAGCTCTCTGGCGTGCGTGACTTTTCACGTACGTAGCTCTCTGGCGTGCGTGACTTTTCGCGTACGCTGCTCTCTGGCGTGCGTGACTTTTCGCGTATGCTGCTCTCTGGCGTGCGTGACTTTTCACGTACGCAGCTCTCCTGCGTGTGTGACTTTTCATGTATGCTGCTCTCTTGCGTGCGTGACTTTTCCTCTCTTGCGTGCGTGACTTTTCCTCTCCTGCGTGCGTGACTTTTTACGTATGCAGCTCTCTTGCGTGCGTGACTTTTCCTCTCTTGCGTGCGTGACTTTTCCTCTCCTGCGTGCGTGACTTTTCACGTATGCAGCTCTCTTGCGTGCGTGACTTTTCCTCTCCTGCGTGCGTGACTTTTCACGTACGCAGCTCTCCTGCGTGCGTGACTTTTCACGTATGCAGCTCTCCTGCGTGCGTGACTTTTCACGTATGCAGCTCTCCTGCGTGCGTGTCTCGTGCGTACGCTGCACCCTGAACCCCTTGCTTAACCCATTAGCTCTTGGAGTTTTGGTCTTATTTCTTTAAGCTTGGCTTTTCTATAGCCCTGTATATTGATATTTTATTAGATATTTTATGCCCATTTTATATCCTTACGCCTTTTGTCATGAACTTGATTTTACTTAATATGTTTGGAATGACTATTGTACATGGCATGGTATGACAAGGAACTAGCGTAACACGACAGTGACCCGTAGTGGTGCACTCCTGACATGACCAACCTGACATGATAGTGTCCCGTCGTGGCGCACTCCTGACAAGTACCCTGACATGATTTATCTTGATGCTGTTGCGACGGCTAACTTAACTTGACCCGCCTTGACACCGTGGGTGGTTCTTTCTTGCTTGCTTGTTAAATCCACTTGTCCTGTCTTGCATCATGTCTAGGATGGGACTCCTGAGTACCACGGTCAGGAGTACCTACTAAAATGGATTAAGGTTAATAACTAGAATAACACAGTAGTCATGAAGAGATTGACACAGCTACAGGCAATCCCGTTACCTGGGCGCTCTTGGGATCTGTAGCCTGCCGTCGAGTAGGGCACATTTCCAGCACACCGTCGCGTGTTGCACCCTCTAAGTCACCTAAGGGTACATTTGTCTTCTGGGCGATGTACCCACCTGAATTCAATCCCTAATTTTTGACCTGGGTAACCTGGATGGTCTGCAGGGCTTGTGGCTGTGGAACAATCTCACTGCATCTTGTTAGTAATTAGGCCTGTGATAACCCTAGTTAGTTAAAGTAGTAAACCGTAGTATCTGCTTGGCCGTGATTGATTGAATGAGGTATAACCAGTTTAGCCATGTCTTGATCCAGTACAAGATTGCTCCCTGTCTTGATTTTCTGTATTATTATCTTGCCGATAAATGGTAGGAAGCCAAGTTCTGTTCAGATGAAGGGTTACAACCCCGGTCCTTGTTTGGTTTACGGGTTGTAACCTGGCTATCGGAATAGTTCTATGGTTATCTCGTCGTATATCACCCTGCCATGTTTTCGTAAATTCTAGTTTTAATATTATATTTTCTTGTGCTAATTGCTGGCTTTTTTCTTATTTTGTGGCCCCCTTGTGGTACTTGCTCTTTCTGGGGTTGACCCAGCTGGTTTTGTGTGGCCAGATTTCAGAGCAGCTCCCGAGGATCTACCAAGCTTCCAGCCTAATGGTGGCGACTAGAAGGAACCCGGGCTACGAGTGGGTTTTCTATTTTGTTTCGCTCACTCTATTGTAAAACTATTCTTTTGAGGCGTTTAGCCGACGAGCACCTGTTAGCTCGATGCACTTTACTTACTGTCTGCCTACGGGCTGTAAACATGATTAACAAATCCTAGGGTTGATCATGTACGACTAAACTCTTGCTAGTCCTAACATTTTGTAATGACTAGCTTCATGATCAGCTGAATATGTGATATTTGGGATGCCTTATTATTGTATATTTAATGATCATACATCTTGCGACCATACTTACTTGCTTGTGATTGAGACATTAGGCTTGTTCATGACCATAAGAGACTGTTGGCTTGTAGTAAACCCTCATATTTCTAGACAGTCGTGACCGTATATCGAGCTGGTTTCCATTTCAATATACGTAGCTGGCTGTGTCTGCCCCCGCTCTCCAGTATTCTGGTTCTGGGGCGTGACACAATACGATTATGCGACGTACAATACAAAAATTTTAAATCAGTACCAAATTTAATATATATAAAAAATATAGTAGAAATTTAGGGGTTTTACATCCTACCCAACTTAAAAGAATTTCGTCCTCGAAATTAAGAATTAGGAGGGGGTGAGAAGGCACAACGGTAGATAGGAGGGTTTAAGGAAGTTTATATGGTCGTAGTCTAGGTTGAGGGTATGATTAAGAGACGATTCTAATAACTCTTAAATTCAAGTGATTAGAAAGTCAAGATTGTAAATTTAGTGTCGAGGGAAAAGTCGAGTACTTCAAGACAAAGATATGGTTACATTGGGTGGTAATGGTCATGGTGATAGGACAGTTAGAGGAGTTTTAGTACGACGCTTTCGTCCTTCTAAAATAGGTGAAGGCGAACGCAATATAGAGTTCGAAGGAGGCGTTATCGAATACGAATACGTGGTTTAAAGGCGACCGAATAATTCAAAAGGAGTTGTCAAGGCAGTCGCGGATGGGACTCTAGAGTAGGGGTGAGCATTATTCGGTTTTGGACCAAAAATCGAACCGAACCAAACCGAATAAGAGATTCGGTTCGATTTTTAAAAAATTCGGTTCGGTTTCGGTTTTGAAAATACTAAATTTTCTTATTCGGTTTCGATTTCGGTTTTGGATTTCGATTTCGGTCCAAAACCGAAAACCAAATAAGAAAAATTAGTTACTATATATATATATATATATATATATATATATATATATATGTATATACTATATATACACACACATGTATTAATATATATAGGTATATACCGAATATACATATGTATATACTATAGGTATATACTAAATAAATTTAGGTATATTTAGTTACTATATATATTAACAAAAAAAGGGTAAATAAACCGAAAAATTGAATAAACCGAATAAACCGAAAACCGAACCGATTTAATTCGGTTCGGTTTGATTCGGTTATGGATCAATTCGGTTCGGTTTCGGTTTTGCTTATTCGGTTTTCGGTCCAATTCGGTTTTCGGTTATTCGGTTCGGTTTGAACCGAATAAACCGAATGTTCACCCCTACTCTAGAGGACAAGTTTAGCTATGTCCCCATTCACGTAGGATAATATGTGATAAGCGAACCAAAGTGTAATAGGTTGATCAGACCATCATGCACCAGTTCTGATTAGACAATATGTTAGTGGGTGCACCCAATAAAATATGTCATGATCAAGCTTGATAACGAAATAAGCTTGCAAAACTGAAGCTACGTTAGCAGTGCGAGATAGTCAAAATATGAGCAGGAGAGGTACTGATGAAGGAATTTTAAATAGCCCAAGATCTTTTAAAAATCAAGGCTCGCCCGAAGTGTGGGCCTATACAGTTGGCTTGGTTGACTAGCTAAGTTAGGGTCCTCTGAAATTATAGGCTAAGCAAATTTATCCACATGGGTCACAAGGACAAAGGCTTTGTTGGGCCGTGAGGTATTATACCCAACTTACAAGAGTTAAACTAGTAATGGGATGAGACAATGGGTTAAGCAATCAAGATAAAGCACACATTTAAGCATTTAAGGAACTAAGTAGAACAAAATTCACCTATCGGGTTAAGGGATTGAGTCAAGGTTGGATCTCTTAATTGAAGTCGGAAAGTATTTTGGTGTCATGGTAGAGGTTATAGTTTGGCCATTTTGACCAGAAGGTCCTATCATAAAAATAGTGTACAAGGAGACGTGTTTTAGTGGGACATGATACATCTACATGAAGGTGGACTTGCCTAGGTCTTACATATAAAATTTGTTGGAAGGAAAAGTGTAGTGTTGTACTCCAAATATACAAGTCATGGTAGGGAACGCCAGAAGATCAAAAATAGAAAGTGGGAGTTCACGAGGTGATAATTAATGCACAAAATAAAGAAGATCAAGTTAAAGTGTGAAATAAAATTAATTAAAGAATCCATTAAAAATAATTTAGAAACACAATTCCGGAGAGAAGATAGTCTCCTAGATGAATACAATTAAGGAACCATTAACTCATTATTCAAATTGCAAATGGGTTAGAAGGTCGCAATTAAAAGATCTAGAATTGAAGGAAGGTCGAGTAAGTCGAGGTAAAAATACAGTCACATAGCTGGGTAGATGACTAACAACACTTGTGTATATACTACTATCATGGTCATGAGTGACATGGCAATTAGTGTGGAATACTTCTAACTCATTAGGGCTACCTTTGTGGCCTATCATTAATATTTTAACTCAAGTTTCCTCCAAAAGTTTTAAAAAATAAACTTTCAAAAATATACCACCAAAATTTGTATTTACTCCAAGCCGTTCAAATTCATCAAAAAAAATTAAATCACTGCCATAAATCTCAAAGCAAAATTTTATCACGTTACTACTAACCTTTTCCAAAATTAACGTTTAAATTCAACTATTTAACTCAAGAGTTCATAATTTACGAATCCATAAAAATTTCACAATCAATCAAAAATTTAAAACTCTAAAATTTTCAATTAATTTATAATAAAACTCTTAGCATATTAAAAGCAATCTCAAAAAAATTAAGCTCAATGCTCTAATCAATTTTAACTTCTATTTATGCTATGTTATTCCAACAAACTCACTTTTAAAAGGTAACTTCCTTTAATCAATCAAAATAACTTTCCATCACATCCTTCGAAATTCTTAAAAAAAATTTAATGTTAGCAATCCCACATTAAACTAAATTTTCAAATAATTTTATCAGTCAAAATCTATTTTTTTACCAAAAATCTAAATAAATTTGTAAATCCTCAATCATAGGACACAATAAAGAAAAATTCTCAAAAATCGTTTTCATAGCTTTCAAATATTTTAAACCAAAATTCACCGTCATTACTTCCCCTTAAAATTTAAAATTTTATAAACACGAAAACCGCAAGTTGTACAACTCCGTTTAAATAATTCCTACGACCATTTTTAAAAGCTAAGATCATTTTTAAACCAAATCTATAACTGTTCAAGGTGCATAACTACAATATAATAAATCATGAACATTAAAACTCGAAAATCAAATAAATTTTATATTTGTTCAAAGATGTATATCTATCACCCAAACTCATAATTATCACAACTCGAAAAGCAAATCAATTTTATACTTGTGCTAGGATGTATAACTATAATCCAATAAATCATAAATATCAAATCTTTGAAAATCAATCAATTTCTTAAACCAAGTATGAAATTCTATAAATCCTCTGGTGTTTATTATTTAGAAATCTTAAGGTTAAAATTTTCCGTGGTAATATCCTACTTTACAAATTACTAATCATTAAATCACACTAAAAAAAACCCTTTAACTCAATTAGAGTCTTAAATATATTCCAATTGCCAACATAACCATTCTAGCCATGTGTTTGACCTATGAGCATATACTAGTGTAGTCATCTTCCTAGTTGACACTAAGCATGAAAATAAGAATCAACGGTAGAAAGGAATCAAGCAAGATGCAATTCAAGGAAGTCGAACAAGAGTTCGGAATTTGAAGCCAAGGGAAGAGGTCAAGCTGTATGGATGAGATTCCTATAATTCTAATCCTATGTTGCAGGTTCACATCGTTACAGTAACGTAATCGAAGTGACAAACTCGACATGCATGGGCCACCACAAAAATATGTAACGCCCCAGTCCCAAAATACGTAGGACTAGGAACGTAAACATGCCAGCTGTATTCATACGAAGTGTACTCCAATATACGGAACCTCGTATGAATACATAAGCTGCAAAATGCAGTAGAACCATAACTAATCTCATCCACGCAAAATAAATAAATCATATAATGATAATGAATTGTCTTGATACAATATGTTGGGTGGAGACAAATCCACTACCAACAAGTAAAAGGAAAATACATGAGTAAAGAAATGAATTTGGCGAGCGAAGCGAAGACGATCCAAATGCAATCATCCTCGAAGAAATAGCGATGATCACGGCTAGAGCTAGAACACCTGCGAAAGACAATAGCACACACCTGGAAAGATAACCAGGTCCTCAGAGGGACGTAACAAGACACATAATATCATGCCATATAAACTGAATAAATATTGCTCAAATAAATAAGTAAATCGAATTATAACATGGTCCAATACGCACCTACTGAACGAGCGTATCATCCCCCCAACCAAACAAGGACATGAGATATGGTAAACTAATTCACGGCGACGTATCTTTCCATGCTATGAATCCAATATGGTATCCGGACCCCAACAAGGTTCAATACCTTCTCATCGAAGTAGTATGTCACACCTACAACCAAATAAGGACAAGATGTGACGAACTAATCCGCGACAAGTTATTATTCCAAGCCACGGTCAGATACAAGTACCCAAACCAAAAGTACTCGTACCTAACGGATAAAGGTGCCTACCGTTCTAAGTGAAATGTAGTTAAGAACAATCCTTCCTACGCATGGGCCCTGGCTGAATAGGATCGGCATAGTCCCCCTTGGGTACCAGAGGCCCCATCAGTAAGAGCATGACGTTCCACAGAATCGTCAGTGGCCGTCAGTAATCATGGGTCATCAACCCCGTATCTCCAGCGGAGAGTCCGGGTCACAAGAAAAGTGCATCGAAGCCCATACGCTAAGAAATTGTCCTCCCCGTCCAATGCCTACTGTGTTGTATCCACAACACAAACCACTATAACCGCTAAGTCAAACTAGCATGCAATCTCTATTAGCGGTTATTCCTATCGCACGACTTGTACGTACTAGTGGCCAGCCAATCACGTACTTCCATATTCTACATGCGACACACAACTTCGTGGTACAACGTGTCAAGGCCAATGAATGCAACACACAAGGAGGTCCCTTAAATCTAGGTTTAATGTGAGAAAAATAATACATAGCAGGAAATATAAATGAACAGTAAGTTCTAACAGGTTATGACATGTATCACAGTTTATTTTGCATAAAAAAATAAATAATGCATGAAATATGAGCTGAAATAATTAAACAGGTGTCTTGCCTGAGGTCCTTGCTAGTGAAACCGACAATCCCGTTGGGTACAGAATAGTCACAGGGCTACACAAGATAACTCAGACGATGTGACAAACTTCTAAAATAAAAACCAAAAATAAAATATTCTGGAAAATTTTTGGGAAAAATATATGATATGTATTTTTCTGTCAGTATTCCGAAACTTCAAACAGATCGTGATTCTGATTCCTGGTTCTCCCAGAATCTCAAAAACATTAAAACGTGTCAGATTTCGGACCACTGACACTCCACAAATTTTTCAGAAAATTAAGTTCCGAATTTATGAAAATAAAATTTACATTCAGAAAATATACCTCAATATGATTCCAACAAAAAAAACTGGAGGTCAAAAGGAGTCCGGAGTTGGGAGTTATGGTCATTCGAAGTTGCTACAACCTTTGAAAATTAAGGCTGAATTTATGACGAAAAAAGAGAGAAATTTTGACAAGGATGGTTTGAAAGATGATTTGTAGTGAAAATAATATGGAGGAGTACCTGCCTATTTATAGGATGTGAGAATTCCCAATTAGATAAGAATTAGGATTCCTTTAAACCCAATTTAGATATTTCCTAATTTAATTTAAAAGCAATCAAATCCAAATCCAAATCCAAATCCAAATCTAATTTAAATCAAATCAAATCAAATTCTCTTAGTTTAAAATCAAATCAATTAAATTCAATTTAAATCTATTTAAATTTTTAGCTCAAAATCAAATGGGATAAATAAATTTTGAATATTTAACTATTTAAATAAATCTAAAAATCAAATCAAGATTTAAATGGCCACCATAACTTCCAAATATATTTTTCAAAATACCAATAATAATAATTTTGAAAATAATAAATATTTTTAAATATCTTTTTGAATAATAAATCTCGAAAATTATATTTTTATTTAAATTAAACTAGCAATTAATTATGAAATATATGTATGTATGAATACTATTATTTATTCCAAACAAAAGGCCTTTCATAAATAAAATCATAAATTTAGAAAATTTTGATAGCTAAATTAAATATTACATATATTATTTTGAAACTATAAAAATAAAAAATGTTTTTCTCAAAATATGTACGCTCGCACATATTCGCACTCGTCGAGCAATTACGAAAAATAAAATTTCGTGCGCGACGTACAATACGACTATGCGACGTACAATACAAAAATTTTAAATCAGTACCAAATTTAATATATATAAAAAATATAGTAGAAATTTAGGGGTTTTACAAGTTATCTCAACATATATACTTGGTTGTGTTGTTGAGAGATGCACATGGGGTGGTAACCCTAAGGAGGGAACCATGTGGGTGATTTTACTAGGAGGTAAGAATAAGGCTCCAAGGATTAAGCATTAATGCTTTTGTCATTCTCTTGGATTAATTTCATTTGGAGCTAAGCCCCAAAGGGGCTTAGCGACTCGGACTCGGACTCGGGCTCGGGCTCGGGCTCGGACTCGGACTCGAACTCAGGCTCATGGGCTCATGGACTCGCACCAGGCTGACTGTGCAGACTACAAGTCGGTTATGGAAAGACTGATTCAATGCGATTAATTCAGATCCACTTTTTGTGGGATTTAATTCAATCTTTCCAAAAGATTTGAATTAATTTCGTTGCCATCTTTGTGGGATTTAATTCAATCTTTCCATAAGATTTGAATTAATTTCGTTACTATCTTTGTGGGATTTGAATTAATTTCGTTGCCATCTTTGTGGAATTTGATTCAATCTTTCCATAAGATTTGAATTAATTTCGTTGCCATCTTTGTGGGACTTAATTCAATCTTTCTATAAGATTTGAATTAATTTCATTGCTATCTTTGTGGGATTTAATTCAATCTTTTCATAACTGAAAAGGCGGTTAGGGTTTCCACCCTCTCTCTATATATACTCTCTTCTGGCCTCCTTTGTGAGGAACTACGAATTTTATAAGTCAGAAAAGAGAGAGAGGGAGCTGCTGCCGCCATTGCAAGTCCATCCGAGGAGTCAGAACAGAGGTGACTTCGAGCGTTCCACAAGTTCTTCAACTTGCTGGTTCCTGGAAGCAATTCGTGTGGGGCTAATCTTGCTTTGAGCAACGGTGTTTTGACATCCCCAACAACTTTTCTTCATCTCATCTTTTTCTACATTATTGTAACTCGTTCTGTCCCAATTGCAACACGTTTGCAAGGAAGAACGAGAGATCTTCTCTTCTCTATTTATCTCATTCATATTGTAATCTGGCTATTTGGTTTTTTATATCATCGTAGATCTTGAGTTTGATCACTGCAAAGTTTTTTGTGTGACATCTCAGATCTCGATTGCATCATGTTTCTCTACTCTTTTAAGTGCAACCTTCTGTTTGATTAGTCATTGAAGTACATTAAAATTTCAGGTGCACCATTCAGAAAGTTTGCATCCATGAGGGATGAGTGGGCCGTCAAGAACAGATACATCAGTCCAGGTTGGTTTTTGTGTTTCATGTCTAAAGTTTATCGCTGTGACTGTGATGCAGATAAACTAAAGCTTGATGTCTTTATGACGATCTCTGAGCAGGCCCTATCCAATTTATCGGTGCTGGTTCAAATGATATCAGTAAAACTCTACTACTGGAACTAGGCATCCAGGCCTAGACCATCTTTTTGCCATAGCTTTAGCTGTTTGTTCACCGAGAAAGTAAGTTACCTTGCAATGGAGGTCATTTTTCTGAGAGAAGCTGATGAATAAGTTTTGTAGGTAGGAAATTGTTAGTCCCGGGGCTTGATCAAAGATGGAAAAACTGATGCAATCGAGATCTGAGATGTCACACAAAAACTTTGCAGTGATCAAACTCAAGATCTACGATGGTACAATAACACAAATAGCCAAATTACAATCTGAAGGAGGGAAATAAAGAAGAGAAGACCTCTCGTTCTTCCTTGCAAACGTGTTGCAATTGGGACAGAACGAGTTACAATAATCTGGAGGAAGATTAGATGAAGAACAGTTGCTGGGGTGTCAAAACACCGTTGCTCAAAGCAAGATTCGTCCCACACGATCTGCTTCCAGGAACCAGCAAGTTTGAAGAACTTGTGGAACGCTCGAAGTCACCTCTGTTCTGACTCCTCGGATGGACTTGCAATGGCGGCAGCAACTCTCTCTCTCTCTCTTTCTTCTTTTCTGACTTGTAATTTTCGTAGTAGTCACAAAGGAGGCCAGAAGATAGTATTTATAGAGAGAGGGTGGAAACCCTAGCCGTCTCTTCAGTTATGGAACGATTGAATCAAATCCCAAAAGATAGCAACGAGATTTAATTCAAATTCCACGAAATTAATTTAAATCCCACAAAGATAGGATCCGAGTTAATTCAAATCCCACAAAGATAGGATCTGATTTAATCGCATTGATTCAGCCTTTCCATAACTGATTTATACTCTGCACAGTCAGCGGATCCCTCCATGCGGCAGCAGCAGCAGCCTGGCCGCATGAGCCTAATGGCCGCATGGAACGCATGAGCCGTATAGACCGCATGAGCCGCATGGACCGCATGAGCCGCATAGACCGCATGAGCCGTATGAGCCGCATGGACCGCATGGGCCGTATGAGCCGCATAGACCGCATGGACCGCATGGACCGCATGTGCCGCATGAGCCGCATGTGCCGCATGTGCCGCATGGCCGCATGAGACCGCATGGCCGCATATGAGCCGCATAAAGATCGTATGACTGCTGACGTGCTAAGTGCAAAGTGCGCCAACAAAATGCCACATTACGCCTCATGAGCCCATGAGCCCGAGTCCGAGTCCGAGTCCGAGTCGCTAAGCCCCTTTGGGGCTTAGCTCCAAATAGAATTAATCCAAGAGAATGACAAAAGCATTAATGCTTAATCCTTGGAGCCTTATTCTTACCTCTTTGTAAAATCACCCACATGGTTCCCTCCTTAGGGTCACCACCCCATGTGCATCTCTCAACAACACACCCAAGTATATATGTTGAGATAACTCATGGTGCATTTCCGATGTGGGACTAAAATTTACAAGGCATGTTGAGAGCAAGCTCTCTCCATATAAAGAAAGCACCAACAATCCTCCACATATCACAACATATATATATGTATCCAGGGTTGAGCGTTCCCCACAGTAACTGTCTATTTTGCATTAGGATAGATGTCGCTGACGACTTGAATCTTCCCGAATGGGTTAAATAATAATGTGATACAAGAATGGACTACGCCTTGAATTATGTACCACAATTGTAATTCTTTCCACTCACAAAGTGTAGTTACGTGTGCTTCTGGCTGCACATTAAAGGCCCTGTGCCAGCCTGGTTTCAGTGTATAATTTTGGGCGTCTACAAGTTTACCCTCAAGAGACGGCCTGATATCTCTTTCCATACACTATAGGTGATTTCTTTATTAAAGAGATATGGCATGAAGCCTTGCGCTTCCTTGCGGTGCTACGCCGCTATGATATGGCCTGAAGCCGAGGCATTACCCCTACCTGGGAATCTCATCGTAGTGTCATACTACTGTAGCATGAGGTCACAAGCCTCTTTGTAGTGCCAAACTACCCAGCATGAAGCCTAAGGCTTCCTTGCGGTGTTACGCCACAACGACATGGCTTGCAATGCCGAGGCTTTACCCCTACCTGGGTACCTCATCGTGGTGTCGTGCCACTGTAACATGGGGCCATCCTCCCCTTTGTAGTGCTGTCTACAACTCTTTAATTACGTCATACAGCATTAGGCTACCTGCCTATTTGCGGTACTACGCCGCTGTGACTTGGCTTGCAAAGCCGAGGCATTACCCCTACCTGGGAACCTCATGGTGGAGTCACCCCACTGTAGCATGGAGTTTCACTCCTTGTAGTGCTGCTCTACCGTGCTTCCTGTAAAGCATACCAGGCATTCACTCTGCCTGAGAACTCATTAAGGCGTTTAAGCCAACCTTCCACAGGATCTGTTTTTTCCGCAGAAAAATACATAGTAGACAACAGTGGTTATGGGTCCGTATCCCTTCCATGTTCCAGAGAACAAGTACCCACTGTTACCTGATAGTTTCCCAGTCAGTGATCCTCCTTTGAACCAAAAGTTAGATGCCTAGTAGATTTCTCTTTGAACTAATAGCATAAAACTTTATGGTAGGATTACAAAGACACACTATCAGAATGCCTTCAAGCCCATTTTATAAGCTGTGTCATCGACCAACTGGCGCTTGAGGCCCTTTGTGAACGGATCTGTCAGGTTCTCCTGACTCCGAACATCAACCACTGCAATTACACCTCTTTTGATAATATCGTGTACTGCCCTGTGCTTCAACCGCACAGTCCTCTTCTTCCCGTTGAAGAGGTCATTTGATGCCACCGCCGCAGTCGCCTGGTTGTCACAGTATATCAGTATCGTCGGTATCTGAGCCCCAACCACTGGAAGATCATACATGAGCTTCCGAAGCCATTCTGCTTCATCTGCTGCAGTTTCAAGTACATAGAATTCAGATTCCATGGAGGAACGAGAGAGTATAGTCTGCTTCTTCGACTTCCACGATATAGCAGCTCCACCCAAGGAAAAGACATATCCACCTGTGGATCTCTCGCTTTCCACCTCTGAATACCAGCTAGCATCACTGAAGCCTTCCACTACTGTCGGATACCCGTTGTAGTGCAGTGCATATGTCTGAGTTTTCTTGAGATATCTCATCACCCGCTTCACAGCTTTCCAGTGCTCAATCCCTGGGTTGCTTGTGAACCGACTCAGCATTCCCACGATGAAAGCTATGTCAGGCCTTGTGGCAGTGGTTGCGTACATCAAACTTCCGATAACGCTAGAATACTCCAGCTGCCTGACGCTTTCCCTTGAATTTGGCTTCAGCTTCTAATCACACCTGTATGGCGTATCGATCCCTGGAAGATCCTTATACCCATAGCGTGTGAGCATCTTCTCAATGTAGTGAGATTGTGACAGCGCTATTCCAGTGTCTGTCCGGATGATCTTTATGCCCAAGATGACATCTGCATCCCCCAAGTCCTTCATACTGAACTTGGTTGAGAGGAACTTCTTTGTCTCTGTGATATATCCTATATCCGTACCTAGGATTAGCATGTCGTCCACGTACAGACAAACGATGACTCCTCTTCCATCAGCGAACTTTGTGTAAACACATTTGTCCGTCTCGCTGACTCTATAGCCGTTTGACCTAATAACTTTGTCAAACTTCTCATGCCACATCTTGGGAGCTTGCTTCAAACCATACAATGATTTCACCAACTTGCAGACTTTGTCTTCAAGACCTTTGACGACAAATCCATCTGGTTGTTGCATGTAAATCTCTTCGGTCAGCTCCCCATTCAGGAATGCGGTCTTTACATCCATCTGATGTATCACCAACTTATATATAGCTGCTAGAGCGATTAACATCCTGATGGTGGTCATCCGAGCTACTGGAACGTACGTGTCAAAGTAGTCTATCCCCTGTTTCTGAGAAAATCCCTTGGCTACCAGCCTGGCCTTGAACTTGTCAATAGTTCCATCTGCCTTCATCTTTTTCTTGAAGATCCATTTACATCCGATGGGCTTCTCTCCTTCAGGTAGATCTACCAACACCCATGTGTTATTGGAGGTGATAGAGTCAAACTCGTCATTCACTGCATCCTTCCAGAAGATAGCATCTCTGGTCTTCATCGCCTCATCATAGGTAAGCGGATCTGCTTCCACATGATAGGTGACAAAGTCATCTCCGAAATCTTTCGGTCTCCTCGCTCGCTTAGCTGACGGCTCTGCGAGTTCTGGTACAAGAGTTGTTTCCTCAACAACAGCTTCTTCTTGGACTACTGGCCCATATGAGATTTCAGTCTCATTTGTACCTACATCATTTTCCGGAATGTCCGAAAGAACAATATTTTTGTCTTTTGCAAACTTGTCTTCAAAGTATTCAGCATCGCGAGATTCGATGATATGATTTGACTCAATATCAAGAAATTTTCTAGCATCACTTTTCTCGGCATACCCCAAGAAGATCGCCTTCGTAGTCCTTGTCCCTAGCTTCTGAATCTTCAGATCTGGGAGCTTCACATACGCCAGACACCCCCACACTCGAATGACATTCAAGTTTGGTCTGACTTTGAACCAGAGTTCATGAGGAGTTACGTCTGAAGTTGCATATGACACTCTATTTAGAACAAAAGTGGCCGTCAATGCAGCTTCTCCCCAGTAGCATTTAGGAAGACCCGCGGTTAGCAGCATTGAGTTCATCATTTCTGTCAACGTTCTGTTCTTCCTCTCCGCTACTCCGTTGGATTGAGGAGAATATGGAGCAGTAGTCTCACATATAATTCCATGTTCTTTGCAGAACGATGCAAATTCATGAGACTTGTACTCCCCACCTCGATCACTCCTTAACCTCTTGAGTTGTTGTCCAGTCTGCCGTTCAGCTTCGGCCCTGAACTCTCTGAACTTCTCGAAAGCTTCGTCTTTAGACTTGAGCAAGTAGACAAACGCGTATTTTGAGAAGTCGTCGATGAAGGTTATGAAATACTTCATCCCGGCCTTCGTAGAGAAATGTTTGAAGTCACAGATATCGGAGTGCACCAACTCCAGAAGATCTGTGCTTCGATTGACCCGATGAAAGGGTTTCCTTGTGATCTTCGTCTGAGCACACACTTCACACTTCTCCACCTTACCCCCACATTTGGAGATAAGTCCTAGACTAGACATTTTGTTAATTCTTTTACAATGAACATGTCCTAGTCTATTATGCCACAACTCAAGAGAATAATCAGAAAAAGCAACTGCATTAATGTCTTTAAACTGGTTGACAAGCTGAATTTTAAACATTCCTTCGGTTTGATAAGCCTTTTCGAAGTATGTTCCTTTCTTGGACATCACCATCTGACCAGCATTGATGTCCATCCTCAAGCCTGCGTTACAGAGCAGGCTCCCAGAGATCAGGTTCTTGGCAATCGTCGGAACATGCTTCACACCTTGAAGCGTCAGAGTGTTCCCAGAAGTGAGTTTCAGTTCCACGGTCCCGATCCCCAGAACTTCAGCTTGGGCCTGGTTCGCCATGACAACCTTCTCAGATATCGGCTGGTACGTGACGAACCATTCCTTGCCAGAACAGACATGGCAAGTCGCACCAGTGTCTATCCACCAGTCAGAGTCAACCTCCACATTTGTGACCTGTGCGATCATAGCAACAAAGTTAGAAACCAATGAAACCTTATTAGGCTCACCTTTCTCTGATTGTTTAGGCTTAGATCTGCATTCACTCTTGTAGTGGCCTTTCTTGCCACAATTGTAACAAGTCACGTGGGACTTAGTCTTCTGTTGCTTGAAAGAAGGACCCTTCACTTTTAGATTAGTGAAGTCCTTCTTCTTGGGATGAGAAGCCGCCTGCTTCCCCTTTGGATCTCTCGTCTGCACAAGATTGGCTTTAGCCAACTGTTTGGACAGAGTGTCCACCTTCTGTTGGGAACACATCTCATCCTCAACATGGATCTCTTGCAGTAGATCTCCCAAGCTAATGTCTAGCTTCTTTCTGTGCATCCTTGCATAGAAGGTACTCCATCCAGCAGGAAGTTTTGAGACGAACCCTCCGACGACAAACTTGTCGGGAAGGGGCATCTCTTTGTCTTCCAGTTTCTGACGCAGCTTCAGAAATTCCTTCACCTGTGGCAGCATGGACTTTTCGTCCTCAAAGAGCAATTTGTGATATTTTTCAACCACAAACATTTTGCTCCTGTTCTTGTCTTCTTCATACAGATTTTCCACAGACTCCCATATGTCTCTGGCAAGTTCCTTCTTTGAGTAGGATTCTGCCAGGGAGTCCTCCATAGCATTCAGGATGAGAAGCCTGCAGATGCTATTTTCCCTTCTCCACTTGGCCTGGAGTTTGGTAGCCGCGTTGATTGCGGCAGTAGATCCAGTGTCTGGAACAGAGGGTTCTTCCTCTAACAGAACATGATCAACGTCTTTCAGTTGAAGAGTTAGGTAAACATTTCTCTTCCAGACTTGATAGTGCTCTCTATCGAACTTTTCCAACTTGCAGAAGTCCGATTGGAGGTGCGAAGCATTAATGTTTTCCATCTACACGGATCTTGCTTTGAGATTATTAGTCCCGCGGCTTGATCAAAGATGGAAAAACTGATGCAATCGAGATCTGAGATGTCACACAAAAACTTTGCAGTGATCAAACTCAAGATCTACGATGGTACAATAAAATAAATAGCCAAATTACAATCTGAAGGATGGAAATAAAGAAGTGAAGACCTATCGTTCTTTCTTGCAAACGTGTTGCAATTGGGACAGAACGAGTTGCAATAATCTGGAGGAAGATTAGATGAAGAACAGTTGCTGGGGTGTCAAAACACCGTTGCTCAAAGCAAGATTCGCCCCACACGATCTGCTTCCAGGAACCAGCAAGTTTGAAGAACTTGTGGAACGCTCGAAGTCACCTCTGTTCTGACTCCTCGGATGGACTTGCAATGACGGCAGCAACTCTCTCTCTCTTTCTCCTTTTCTGACTTGTAATTTTCGTAGTAGTCACAAAGGAGGCCAGAAGAGAGTATTTATAGAGAGAGAGGGTGGAAACCCTAGCCCCCTCTTCAGTTATGGAAAGATTGAATCAAATCCCAAAAGATAGCAACGAGATTTAATTCAAATCCCACGAAATTAATTCAAATCCCACAAAGATAGGATATGAATTAATTCAAATCCTACAAAGATAGGATCTGATTTAATCGCATTGATTCAGCCTTCCCATAACTGATTTATAATCTGCACAGTCAGCGGATCCCTCTATGCGGCAGCAGCAGCAGCCAGGCCGCATGAGCCTAATGGTCGCATGAGCCTAATGGCCGCATGGACCGCATGAGCCGCATGGACCGTATGAGACCGCATGGCCGCATATGAGCCGCATAAAGACCGTATGACTGCTGACGTACTAAGTGCAAAGTGCGCCAACAAAATGCCACAAAATGCCACATTACACCTCATGAGCCCATGAGCCCGAGTCCGAGTCCGAGTTCGAGTCCGAGTCGCTAAGCCCCTTTGGGGCTTAGCTCCAAATGGAATTAATCCAAGAGAATGACAAAAGCATTAATGCTTAATCCTTGGAGCCTTATTCTTACCTCCTTGTAAAATCACCCACATGGTTCCCTCCTTAGGGTCACCACCCCATGTGTATCTCTCAACAACACACCCAAGTATATATGTTGAGATAATTCATGGTGCATTTCCGATGTGGAACTAAAATTTACATGGCATGTTGAGAGCAAGCTCTCTCCATGTAAAGAAAGCACCAACAGAAATAATGTATTTCTTTTCCTTTCTCTGATTGTTTAGGCTTAGATCTGCATTCACTCTTGTAGTGGCCGTTCTTGCCACAATTAAAACAAGTCACGTGGGACTTAGTCTTCTGTTGCTTGAAAGAAGGACCCTTCACTTTTAGATTAGTGAAGTCCTTCTTCTTGGGATGAGAAGCCGCCTGCTTCCCCTTTGGATCTCTCGTCTGCACAAGATTGGCTTTAGCCAACTGTTTGGACAGAGTGTCCACCTTCTGTTGGGAACGCATCTTGTCCTCAACATGGATCTCTTGCAGTAGATCTCCCAAGCTAATGTCTAGCTTCTTTCTGTGCATCCTTGCATAGAAGGTACTCCATCCAGCAGGAAGTTTTGAGACGATCCCTCCGACGACAAACTTGTCGGGAAGGGGCATCTCTTCGTCTTCCAGTTTCTGACGCAGCTTCAGAAATTCCTTCACCTGTGGCAGCATGGACTTTTCGTCCTCAAAGAGCAATTTGTGATATTTTTCAACCACAAACATTTTGCTCCTGTTCTTGTCTTCTTCATACAGATTTTCCACAGACTCCCATATGTCTCTGGCAAGTTCCTTCTTTGAGTAGGATTCTGCCAGGGAGTCCTCCATAGCATTCAGGATGAGAAGCCTGCAGATGCTATTTTTCCTTCTCCACTTGGCCTGGAGTTTGGTAGCCGCGTTGATTGGAGGAGTTAGGTAAACCTTTCTCTTCCAGACTTGATAGTGCTCTCCATCGAACTTTTCCAACTTGCAGAAGTCCGATTGGAGGAGCGAAGCATTAATGTTTTCCATCTACATGGATCTTGCTTTGAGATTGTTAGTCCCGGGGCTTGATCAAAGATGGAAAAACTGATGCAATCGAGATCTGAGATGTCACACAAAAACTTTGCAGTGATCAAACTCAAGATCTACGATGGTACAATAAAACAAATAGCCAAATTACAATCTGAAGGAGGGAAATAAAGAAGAGAAGACCTCTCGTTCTTCCTTGCAAACGTGTTGCAATTGGGACAGAACGAGTTACAATAATCTGGAGGAAGATTAGATGAAGAACAGTTGCTGGGGTGTCAAAACGCCGTTGCTCAAAGCAAGATTCGCCCCACACGATCTGCTTCCAGGAACCAGCAAGTTTGAAGAACTTGTGGAACGCTCGAAGTCACCTCTGTTCTGACTCCTCGGATGGACTTGCAATGGCGGCAGCAACTCTCTCTCTCTTTCTCCTTTTCTGACTTGTAATTTTCGTAGTAGTCACAAAGGAGGCCAGAAGAGAGTATTTATAGAGAGAGGGTGGAAACCCTAGCCGCCTCTTCAGTTATGGAAAGATTGAATCAAATCCTAAAAGATAGCAACGAGATTTAATTCAAATCCCACGAAATTAATTCAAATCCCACAAAGATAGGATCTGAATTAATTCAAATCCCACAAAGATAGGATCTGATTTAATCGCATTGATTCAGCCTTTCCATAACTGATTTGTAATCTGCACAGTCAGCGGATCCCTCCATGCGGCAGCAGCAGCAGCCTGGCCGCATGAGCCTAATGGCCGCACGGACCGCATGGACCGCATGAGCCGCATAAGCCGCATGGATCGTATGAGACCGCATGGCCGCATATGAGCCGCATAAAGACCGCATGACTGCTGACGTGCTAAGTGCAAAGTGCGCCAACAAAACGCCTCATGAGCCCGAGTCCAAGTCCGAGTCCGAGTCGCTAAGCCCCTTTGGGGCTTAGCTCCAAATTGAATTAATCCAAGAGAATGACAAAAGCATTAATGCTTAATCCTTGGAGCCTTATTCTTACCTCCTTGTAAAATCACCCACATGGTTTCCTCCTTAGGGTCACCACCCCATGTGCATCTCTCAACAACACACCCAAGTATATATGTTGAGATAACTCATGGTGCATTTTCGATATGGGACTAAACTTTACAAGGCATGTTGAGAGCAAGCTCTCTCCATGTAAAGAAAGCACCAACAGAAATAATGTATTTCTTTTCCTTTCTCTGATTGTTTAGGCTTAGATCTGCATTCACTCTTGTAGTGGCCTTTCTTGCCTCAATTGTGACACGTCACGTGGGACTTAGTCTTCTGTTGCTTGAAAGAAGGACCCTTCACTTTTAGATTAGTGAAGTCCTTCTTCTTGGGATGAGAAGCCGCCTGCTTTCCCTTTGGATCTCTCGTCTGCACAAGATTGGCTTTAGCCAACTGTTTGGACAGAGTGTCCACCTTCTGTTGGGAACGCATCTCGTCCTCAACATGGATCTCTTGCAGTAGATCTCCCAAGCTAATGTCTAGCTTCTTTCTGTGCATTCTTGCATAGAAGGTACTCCATCCAGCAGAAAATTTTGAGACGATCCCTCCGACGACAAACTTGTCGGGAAGGGGCATCTCTTCGTCTTCCAGTTTCTGACGCAGCTTCAGAAATTCCTTCACCTATGGCAGCATGGACTTTTCATCCTCAAAGAACAATTTGTGACGTGGACCGCATGGACCGCATG
The DNA here is from genome assembly GCA_029216955.1 of Iris pallida. Lineage (NCBI taxonomy): Eukaryota > Viridiplantae > Streptophyta > Magnoliopsida > Asparagales > Iridaceae > Iris > Iris pallida. The sequence continues at coordinate 11,610,119 of JANAVB010033216.1, forward strand.
AGCCGCATGGCCGCATAAAGACCGCATGACTGCTGATGTGCTAAGTGCAAAGTGCGCCAATAAAACGCCTCATGAGCCCATGAGCCCGAGTCCGAGTCGCTAAGCCCTAGCTCCAAATGGAATTAATCCAAGAGAATGACAAAAGATTAATGCTTAATCCTTGGAGCCTTATTCTTACCTCCTTGTAAAATCACCCACATGGTTCCCTCCTTAGGGTCACCACCCCATGTGCATGTCTCAACAACACACCCAAGTATATATGTTGAGATAACTCATGGTGCATTTCCGATGTGGGACTAAAATTTACAAGGCATGTTGAGAGCAAGCTCTCTCCATGTAAAGAAACCACCAACAGAAATAATGTATTTCTTTTTTTTACTTGTGCATCAATGTGTGGGATTGCTATGGAGCTTCCAGTAATCTCCAAACCTTGATTCCAATTCAATAATATCTAGTATTGCTGTGTCATATCTCTTGTGGAATGTCATAAACTTTGTTTTAGAAATTGCATAATTTGTTTTACATGTAACCTGGCATTTTTTGCACGATGATGAGAAAAAGAAGTAGGAATTTTTTGGTCCTGCTGGTTGTACATACAAAGGAATGAGGCTGATATACTCACAAATTTGAAGACAGGAAGAAGGAATGTACATCTAATTGGTTGATGCTGCTATGTTGCGTTGGATAGTTGTGTAGCGACATGAATTCTTGCAATAGCACGAGGTTGCTATTGTTGTCAAATTGCTCAAAAAGAATCTCCATTGGTTAGGAAATGTCAGCTTAGTTTTCATGGAAAATTAAGAATTAATTAATCTTGATAAATTTGTTCCAATTAATTTAATAAAATTAAGAATTGGAATTAATTAGTCTTGATTTATTAATTCCAATTGTTGTTTTATTAAACCTATTCACTAACCTACCACTAGTCCCTAGCTTAACCTTATCCTAAGCTAACTATACCCCTCGACAGTTTTCGGTCCAAAACAAATAATGCTCTCCCCTAGACAGTGACGGATCCAGAAAATAAACTCAGGGGGGGCAAAATTATAGCAAAAATGAAAAATGGGCCTGATTTCAGTAAAAGTCTAACACAAATTTTCAAATCCAAGGCTACACATTCAATGTAAAATGGGCCTGATTTCATTATAATTAGCAATCAAAATATTGTGATTTGAAAAGATCAAACAGAAACAAAGTTTTCGATATAGAGAAGTCAAAATAATGAAAAAAGAACCAGAATCGAGGATTGATACCTGACCACTGGCGAAGAGGGCGGCTGCTAGAGAAGAGATGAGAGTTAAGAATTAGATGGTGCACGCTGCTAGAAACCTAGAAATTGGGCATACTAGTAATTTTTTTTTTAAAGAATTCCAGGGGGGGCACGTGCCCCCCCCCCCCCCCGGCCCCAAGGTGCATCCGTGCCTGCCCCTAGATGTATATCATTTAAGTTTTCTAATTTCTGTTTATACTAACTTGATTTATTTTTCGTGTCTTGTGAGTCCGACATGTTGGTCGGTTTGACTTTGTTGACTTTTCTGGCTAACTGTAGCATTCGTTTCCAGAAAAACCAAATTAGAAATTGGGTGAAAATTTTATTTTTATTTTGAACGAATATAAATTACTTATGAAATGGTATCAAGGTGTCCTTGTGTGATACGGAGTTACCGGGACAACCTCCCTAAGCCTAAAAATTAACAACATGCAACCAAATGGATACTAGTGGCAGTCTAGAACCCCTAGATAGCGTAGTTAGTTATTATAGTATATTTGAGATTTATTTTGTGAAATGCAGGAATTAACTAGGTAATTTTGACATAAGGAATAGCCTTCTAGCATTTTCTGTAGAAAAATCTGACCATAAAATGACCATATATGAATTTTTGAAATTACGTTTTTTTAGACCCTAAAGAATTAAATAAGTAATAAAAATATTTTTATGTAATTATTAAATTATTTATAATTAAATAAAAAATGCTTACTTATTTAAGTTACGTGGAGCAGATTTGTACCCGTCCCGCATTTGAACTAGTTAGATAAAGCGTTAATCCCGTATAATAGGTTTAGATTTAATGATAGCAGTTGATATTGACCCGACAGCTATGAACCTGACCTGACCTGACCTGAACCTAAACTTTAAGTTATCATAATCCAGCCATCTACCCAACAGTTATTCGATCTAGGTTGTTCATTATGCGGATCGGAGCCCGCACCCAATTAGCTTAGCTATCCACGCTCGTAGCCGCTGAGCCGACTTAGCCTTCGATCATAGTCGTTCGATTGTAGCATCAATTTGCACACTTTCTACGCAAAATTCGACTATCGATGTACGACTAATTTTAAAGTGTTCCAAATTCCAAAGATATGAACCTAAAGTTATATTTAATTATTTAGTGTTGATCATTACATATGTTCCATTAATTTGTTGTATCACGGAGGAAAATGAAAATAAAATACAATTGCCATAAAACTCGTTCCAAATTGGTTATCCATGCAAGTCGTGACAAGAAAAAAGGCCCACCACAAAGAGCCGAACAGCCAACAGTCAACTGTCACACTTCAGAGTATTTTTTACATAGGTTGGGAACCAATCCAGCACCAATAGCTTCTTCTGGGACTTTTTTCATGACTTGTTTTATTTGGTGAGTTGAAATGAGCTTTTATTAAATTATTTTTGTTGGCTTGGATTATCTTTCAATATGTCCTATCACAATTCAATAAGCAATGAATACAAAAATACACGTATAATAAATAAATTCATATATCGAAATAAGAAGTAGCTCTAAGCAAAGACCCCTAGGCATGGGCCTAGGCCCCCAAAAAATTTAGGAGACCACCAAAAATGGAAAATAATAGCGATACCTCAAAAATTTTGGTATTGAAATTTTTTTTTGGCCCATTACAATTAAGGTTGTGTTTGATTGACTTTTTTTTCATGGAAAATATTTCCATCACAAATTTTCCATCAATTTTAGTGTTTGATAGCGTATATTTTCTATGGAATTATTTCCAAAACTCTACCATTTTCCAAATTTACCTTCAAAATGGAGGAAAATAAAACTGCCTAATCCATAGAAAAATATCGATTTCTATGGAAAATAACAACAATCAAACACCCAAATTAATTCCGTGAAATTTTTTCCACATATTTTTTTCCTAGGTAAAATAATTTCGTGGAATTAATTTATTTTTCATATATTTTCTACATTGTAATAAAATGCATCCTAAATTTAGTATCCAAAAGTCATTAAAAATTATATCAAAAAGGTAATGACAAGTGTTGGTTTCAACTAAGTTGGCATATTATTGTTAAATTTTTTTTAGGCACAGCTCAATTATAAGATACTAAGTTGGGATCTTTCTGTTAAGGCATTTGTAAATTTAGGAGGCTTTTGCAAAAATTTTGGAGGTTTTTGTAAAACTTTGGACTTTTATAAATTTTAGGGAGCTTTGGACTTTATAAAAACCTCCTAAATTTTATAATGCTCTCCAAGCTTTTACATAGGACCTCTATTTTTACGATCGTCTACAATATAATATTAGTAACGAATCATGGTTAGTTCCAATTGTTAATTAACAAACAATTTAACCCAAAATTGTGATGGACAAACAATTTTAAAGTGTTCCAAAGATATCAAACTAGAATTATATTTAATTATTTATTGTTGATTACACACGTTTCCATTAATTGGTTGTACCACGGAGGAAAAAATAACAATAAAATACAGCTGCACTATTACTTATTCTAAATTAGTTATCCATGCAAGTCGTGACAAGAAATAAGGCCCACCACAGAGAGCGCAACGGCCAACTGCCGCTTCCTACAACCACGTGCTGTGCTATTTCTTCTATTTCTTCCTCTCTCAGTTAGCTCTCAAAACTAATTCAATCTTCTCTCTCTCTCTCTCTCTCTGCGGCGGTGCTGTGCGTCTCTGCCTCTCCTTCCCCACAAAATTTCTCCCTCTCTTCTTTTTCTCAGCTCCCGCTCAGCGATCGCCCCCCCTCCTCCGCCTATCGTTCGTTCGAAAGGTCAGTTCAAGAAATCTAAGATCGATCGATCGATCCATTCATCTCAACGGAATTGAGCCACATTTTCGCTATTTCTTACGTGCAGGCGAAATGGCGTTCGATCGAAGCGGGGCCGCTTCTTCTTCCTCGTACGCTTTTAGGGTTTTCCCACTTTGAACATTAATTCTGTCGGGCGGGCGCGGGCGGGCGAGCGGGCTAGCTAGCTAGCTAGAAGCGATCATCGATGGCCGCGAACAACAACGAGGAGGAGGTTCCGACGCAGGCGGCGGCCGGAGGAGGCGGGGCTCCGGTGGCTCCCCCATCGCTGGCTCCTTTCATGTCGGGGCCGCAGGGGCTCACGCGGCGGGGCTCGAGGAGCGCCGCGATGATGACCATGTCCATGGAGGTCTTCGACAACGAGGTCGTGCCCTCCAGCCTCGGCAGCATCGCTCCCATCCTCAGGGTCGCCGCCGAGATCGACGCCGAGAGGCCTCGCGTCGCCTATCTCTGTATGCCTCTCTCCATTGCAAGTTCTTGATTCATCCTTCATTTGTTTCTTGGTACTTGTTATTATTATTATTTAATGGTTTTTTTTTTTTTCTTTCCTTTCTGATTTTGTCGAGAAGGCCGATTTTATGCGTTTGAGAAAGCGCACAGGCTCGACCCCAGCTCCGGAGGACGTGGAGTTCGGCAGTTCAAGACCGGTCTTCTTCAGCGATTGGAGCGGGTCTGTCAGCTACTGCTCATTTTCCTCTAATCTTTATTTCCATTTTTAGAAGGATAAATGCACTGAATTAATTTATTATTAAAAAAATTGTTTATTCTTTCCTTTCGAATTCTCAACAATTAGAGAGGATTTTGCTTAATGGGTCTGCCAGAAAGTTTATCATAATTATTATTTATGACAATGGCAAGAGTGGAGGATGAATTAATTTATTATTTGTCTATAAATTTATAGCAACTCTCTTACATTACAAGCTTAAATTAAATGGCCAAATAGACAAAACGTTTTTTTTCTTCTTCTTTTGTTTTCTGAATATGATGAATAGTCCAATTTTAGTAGATTGCACTGTATTAGGAATGATTAATAATTTAAGAGGGGATAGCGGAGTATTTCAATATGTAGATACATGGAATGGAATAAGTGCAAGTCTATATACGGCTTTTTCTTTCAGTAAATTTAATTTTGTCTCAAATTTCACTTGGTCATAGGAGATTTTGAAATGATACTAATTTCCCACTATTGTTGTTACTATATTAATATTACTACTACTATTATTATTTTCGCAGCCACCAGGTGGTGGCCCAGCGCTAGAGGTAGTTTACTGTTAGCTGCACTGGCCTCAATCAATTTTTTTTTTTCCTTTTTTGCCAAATTTGGGATGCTCATTGCTTTTGAGGGTTATTTCCTCCTGCTTCTCCTTTTCTTGCTTCAAATGGCCAGTGCTGCTTCTTGTTTGGTAACCGGATTTTACTATTTAGATTTGGATTTGGAAATCCTCCAAATCCAAATCATGAATTTTACTATTCAAATCCAACTCCAACCAAGCATAGGATTTGATTTTATGATTAATAATTAAATTATAGTCATGATCAATAATTAAGCTATTAATTAATTATGATTAATTATAGTTATTATTATTTATAAAATTAATAATTGACGATTAGTAATTAATAATTGACGATTAGTTATTATTAATTATAAAATTAATAATTAATGATTAGTTAATTTTTAAATAAATAACGATTAATAATTAACGATTAATAATTAATAATTAATAACTATAAATTATAATTAATAATTAATAATTAAAGATTAATAATTAATAATTAACAATCGATAATTTTTTATTAACGATTAATAATTATAAATTATAATTTATGAATAATAATTAATAATTAACGATTAATTAACTATAAATTAACTATTTTAAAAATAGTAATTATAAATTAATATTACTATGATTAGTAAATTATTAATTAAATTATTATAAAATATGATTCTAATTGTGATTAAAATATTATTAATTAAGATTATAATAAAATAGTTATTAACAAATTATTAATTAATATTATAATAATACTAATAAATTATTAATATGATTATAACAAAATTAACTACTTAACTAATTAACTAATTTTTTAATTAATAATACTAAACATAGGATATGATTATTAATTAATATTATAATAATACTAATAAATTATTAATTAATATTATTATAATAATATAATAATACTAGTAAATTATGATTATTAACTAAATAAAAAATATTATTAATTAATATTATAATAATACTAATAAATTATTAATTATGATTATAACGAAATTAACTAATTAACTAATTTTTCAATTAATAATACTATTTTTTATTAATTAATAATACTAATAAAATAGTTATTTTTTATTAATTAACTAATTTTTAACGAAATTATTAAAGAATAAATATTTGTAACGAAATTATTAAAGATTAACTAATTTTTAATTTACTAATTTTTAACGATAATTTTTTATTAAAGAATAATTAATTAACTAATTTTTAACGAAATTATTAAAGAATAAATATTTGTAACGAAATTATTAAAGATTAACTAATTTTTAATTTACTAATTTTTAACGATAATTTTTTATTAAAGAATAATTATTTTTTTCCTCCAAAATCCAACAAAATCCAAACTGGATTTTGTCATACTTTCCATATCCAAATCCATCTCCAACCAAACATAGGATTCCATGGATTTGTCTCCAAACCCATAAAAATCCAAATCCCACCTCCAAATACGATTTACCAAACGGACCAACAGAATTTAACTGGTATGTGCCTTGTTAAACTAAAGTCTCTAATACTAGAACAAAATATTAAATAAGGTACAATAGGCAGGGACGGAACTATAAAGTAATGGTTTGAGGCCAAACTATACGCCAACAAAAACTTAAAAAAAAATTATAAAATGATTTGGGGGGGCTAGAAAAAAATGTTTTTTTGTGGGGATTTGAACATTGTCCACTAGAAAATTCTACCATATCAACCACATGACTACCATTTCCTAGATATACAAATCAATAAATGATTACAACATGTGCCACATAGACTGAACCTTTGTTTTTCTAATATCATGTTAAAGTCTATGCCACATAACTCTTAGATTATGTTTGGTTGTTAAGAAAGTGATGGAAAACAAACAAAAATAAAACTTGATTTCATGTAAATTGGATCATAAATTGGATAATCTCATTTCCCTCACTTTCAGGGGCGGATTTAGATATCGGGTGGGGTGGGCTAGAGCCCAGCCCAAAATTTTCTTTTTCCTTTTTTTCATATGATTTTTTTTTTTTTTGATTTTTTTTTTTTTTGTAGAAGTTAGCCCACACATAGTCCATCCCAACCCACTCTAGTCCACACCAATTTATATTTATGGATCCGTTTCCGACAAAAATCAAAGAAAACCTTAGAATGTCGGTGCGAAATGAGGATTATATATTTATAGTATTCAACATGATCAGTAATTTAAACTCATATATTACAGGACAATACACCCAGTCTTGCCAAAAGAGTGAAGAAGAGTGATGCCCGAGAAATCGAGAGCTTCTATCAGCAATACTATGAGAATTATGTTAGAGCCTTGGACAAAGGGGAGCAAGCAGACAGGTAATATTTGTTGCCTTGTTATTCTAGGTTATGCTTCCATAATAATTCCATAATAATCCTTGTTTTGAAGTAAACTACTATTTACATCATGTTTTCAATCTTATCGTCAGAGCCCAACTTGGGAAAGCTTACCAAACTGCAGGAGTACTTTCGAAGTGCTCTGCGCAGTTAATAAGAATGAGAAAGTCGAAGAAGTTGCTCCTGAGGTCTGTATTCTGCTTACTGGCAGTATAAGTGAATATTTAAAAAATATAATATCATTTGAAGTTTGGATCTGTGATGTGTGTTGGTTGAATTCTTGAGTAGATCATTGCAGCGGCTAGAGATGTCCAAGAAAAGAAGGAAATCTATGCCCCATACAACATTCTTCCCTTGGATGCTGCTGGTGCTTCACAACCCATTATGCAACTTGAGGAGGTATTGCCAATCTCTGCTCTTCATACCAGTTTGGAATGGATTTCTTGTTACCAACCTTCAGTATTAATTAAACTAGTATATACATGTGTCTTGCACGTATTTTAACCTGCTTTTTTTTTGTATTTGGGAAGAGGAAAAGTCATCACATAATAGCAAACTATATATATTTTTAAAAATTATACGCAATTATCTAGCTGCTCTCGTTAAATTTAATACAGTTTTAATTAGTAAAGTTAGGTAAGGACAGATTTGGAAGAAAAAATTCACGGTGAACCCCAACTTTCCTTAATATATAGTAGTATAGGTTATATAGTGGTATAGATAACTCATCAATACTATCCTATCCTATATAACAGGTAAAAGCAGCTGTGTCTGCTCTGCGTAATACCCGAGGGTTAAGCTGGCCTTCTTCATTTGAGCAGCAAAGGCAAAAAAACTGGCGACCTGGATCTTCTTGATTGGTTGAGAGCTATGTTCGGATTTCAGGTTTGTTATCAGATCCCTCATTTATAATATTTTCTTCCTCGGTAGATATTTTCTCTCTCTGACTTTGTTTCAATCGTATTACTTTGTTCACAGAGGGACAGCGTAAGAAACCAGAGGGAACACTTAATCTTGCTGCTTTCTAATGTTCATATTAGGTTGTCACCCAAACCTGAACCTCTCAACAAGGTAGGTTTCTTTTGATTCCTTGTATGATTTGTATGTGTCATTGCATAGTCATTTCTCTTAACATTTGAGATGTATATATAAACTAGCAAAGAAGGAAACTAAGAAGTTACTGAAGCTAACTCTAAGGCCTGCGATTATTTGTATAGGAAGTTGGAAACTAATGCGGAAATATATATATATATATATATATATATATATATATATATATATATATATATATATATATATATAGGGTCCTTCTATAATACATGGGATGTATCAATACATTCCAAACAATTGCATTGAAAATGTATTGGAAATTGTGAAAGGTGTTTACTTTGACTTTGACTTTACATGTTACTTTGACTTCGGCTTTAATCTGAACCATTGGATCAACATCCAATGATTCAGATTTGGTATGTATCGATACAAATTTGTACATGTGATGTATAAGAATTTTTCATATATATATATATATATATATATATATATATATATATATATATATATATATATATGGTCCTTCTACAATACATGGGATGTATCAATACATCCCAAATAATTGTATTGAAAATGCATTGAAAATTGTGAAAGGTGTTTACTTTGACTTTGACTTTACCTGTTACTTTGACTTCAGCTTTAATCTGAACCATTGGATCAATATCCAATGATTCAGATTTGGGATGTATCAATACAAATTTGTATATGGGATGTATTGAAGAATTATATATATATATATATATATATATATATATATATATATATATATATATATATATATTTTATATATATATATATATATATATATATATATATATAGAGAGAGAGAGAGAGAGAGAGAATAAGGGAGGTAGGGTGCCACATCACGGGAGGGTGTCTACTTGTCACCCCCCCATGCTATCATCAAGCACATGGATGCATGATGATAGCATGTGGGAGGTGACAAGTAGACACCCTCCATAGGGTGGCACCTCACCTCCCTCATCCTATATATATATATATATATATATATATATATATATATATATATATATATGGTTTGCTAAGGGTAGTAAAAGGAAGCAGACCTGACAATATTAAATGTTATGAAGTAGTAAGACAAAATAATATCGAGAAGTAGTTATTTCCACAAGTTATTTAACAAGATCAACCTAGAAAAGATTGTTTTAGAAATAGAATTAGTGTGGGATACGTCATATTACTATTGTATTGTCGTAAAATTAGAATTTCTAAAGTAAATAATGCCGTAAGGAAATCAAATGTGATGCTTCATAATAGGACTAGTTATTCTTATTATTTTCTTAGACAAAGGATGGTATCAAGGGGATCCCAACCAATAATTTACAATCGATCAACAAATTTAGCAGTACAAAATAACAACTATGAACTAACAATAATAATATACAAGACGTCAAAGTTGGAAGATGAATCCGAAAAAGATGGAACCCGAAAAGGATGGATCAATCAAGAAAGACAATTGAGCACCATTAGAAGCAACCCTGGACTTATTTGACTCCATTCAGTTGAACGTAACTTTTAGTTGACTTTTTCGAATATGTAATCCAACGTCTACCCAAAAATATCGGATCTTCCGAAAGGATATTAGAAAATAATTAAAATTCTCTGATTTCTTATGCCATGCACACAGTGGATCGTCCTTATAGCACAATCATATACAACTAAGGAATTGGTAATAGAGTTTTTGCATGACTCCAATATTTCACTACTTTCATAGGCCAATTTTTAATATTAATGGCATTATTAAGCTTCTCACAAAAATTGTGACAGTTACAATGGAGGAAGTTTAAAGAATCCGGATTATGTGTTTTTGATGATAAATAAACAAAGCACAAATAACTAAAAAATAATAACGCACAGAGTACGAACGATATAAATTAGTCCGAAGAATTGCTCATGTCCACGGTGCAAGGGGAGAACTACTATATTAAATGGAAAGAAAACTTTACAAGAGTTCATAAAAGAATACTGTATCGCACTAACTCTCCCGTATGTGGTCTCCAACGAACACTCTTCCTTTCTCTCTCAATTTTCTTAGGGCTTTGTAGCACAAACACCAAGCAAGCCTCCTTAATTCTTAAGCACACCTATTTATCGTTAGGAGTCCTCTTAAATAGGCTCTCCTAACTTTACCAAATGGAGGAGAAATCCTAATCGCCGAAGAAAAAATATTTTAATCTTGACCCTCATTGAGAACTAGTCAGAACCGAAATCCTGAATTGAGGACCAAAATTCATTCCGGTCAAAGTGCACACTAGTTCGCACTTTAATACTGAAAAATCCGGTATACTGGTTCGGGGAACCGGTATGCTGGTTTCTTACAGAGATCTCATAGGCTTTGAACAACCATTAACCGTAAGGATTCTGAAGCATTTGAGAAGAATCCACCGGTTGCGTTCTCACAAGCAAGACATAAAAAGACTCACATGTTGTCTTCGGATTGTCAATGAAACAAAGTGGTCGTGTACTGACTAGGCTTCCATTGGCATACTTCCCAGAACAATCAACTTTGTAGAATATTCATTGTAAATGCTTCTCAGAGTATTTTTCTTGTAATTTTCTACACTATACATAGTTTTCTACATATCTAATATACATTAGTTTCAAAGTCTATTAGGGCACCACAAATAGTTAAAAAAAATTGTGTGTCAAGAATGACAATATTTGTTTCTTGGATTTTTGCATATAAGTCCCTTAAATCTACCATATTGTCACATAAGTCCCCCAATTTTGTTAATTGATTAGCAGTCTCTTAACTGTAAGGGTTCGTTTGGATCAAGTTTTTGTATTTCTAGGAATAGGTTTTCAATTCCTTTCCCATGGGAAAGGAATTCAACATTCTCATACCCATGTTTGGTTAGGTTGAGAATAGGTAGTTCAAAAATTTAAAATTTTTCATCTCCATATTTGGTTTACAAAGGGATATAAATATTAGTTTATTTAGTTTTCCTTTAATACCCTTTCATTAATTTATGTTGATTTACATGTTTGGGATAGAAGTTGAAATTTTGAAAATAAAAAGAGGGTATAACAGTCCAAACAAAATAGCCAAACATCATTTCTAGAAAAGCAAATCTTTTCCCAATGGGGGGCTTGGGAATAGCTTTCCCAAGTCAATGGGAATAGCTTTCCCCCCTAAGCCCCTCCTATTCCCTCCTTATTTCCAATCCTAAACATACAAAACATGGATAAGGAATTCAAAACCCATTTCCAAGCCACAAAACTTGAACCAAACGGCCCTAAGGAATCTGGGTTTATGAGTCCTCTCCATCAGTGACAGCTAAAAATTAGTTTAGTTTATTAATGGTGTAAAATGATTTCCTCTTCTTCCTCCACCCACCCTCTCCATATTGAAAGTTGAAACCCATCATGTTTCTTCGTTTTTTTTTCCTCAACATCTTCTCTCCATATTGAATATGTTTTCCGTGGTTGAAGCATGGGATAAATATATCAAAGAATATGTTTTCCGTGGCAACAGAATATTCCCTTTGTTATGATTTAATTAACACATAGGGGACTCATAACCCAATCATTAATGATTTTGACGGGACTTCTATGTAACTGACAAGATTTAGGGGACAAACGCACTTTGCAGGTTTTGCTTTGCAACTCTGTTACTTTAGCTAACCTTTTCTTTTTCCTCCTTAACTTAGCTGGATGAGCGCGCTGTGGATGCAATCATGAATAAAATATTTAAGAACTACAAATCGTGGTGTAAATTTTGGGACGCAAGCACAGTTTACGGTATGATGAATACTTGCTTGTTGTTTATTTGCTTCATCTCTCTCCATATGCATAGAGCCATAAGCTGTTATTTTTCTTGTGGATTTAGGCTCCCTCAAGGTCAACCGGAAATGCAACAGAGAAAAATCCTGTACATGGGTCTATATCTTCTGATATGGGGTGAAGCTGCCAACATTCGTTTCATGCCAGAATGCCTGTGCTACATTTTCATAATGTGGGGTCTTATTGAATCACCTTCTTTTTCCCTGATCAAAGTTCTAATATATAATTTATTCTTGCTGTGGATGTTTCTTTATCTCTGTCTAATTTCTCAATCAACTTTCAGATGGCATATGAGCTGCATGGCCTGCTCGCTGGTAATGTCAGCATTGTGACTGGAGAAAATATCAGGCCTTCGTACGGTGGAGACGACGAGGCTTTCCTGAAAAAAGTTGTTACTCCTATATACCGCGTGATTGACAAGGTATTTCTTCTGCGAAATTTTGTGTCTCACAATTAAACCCTTTGGACTAGTGGCATGATGATGTTGATTTTATAGGAAGCCAAGAAAGGCAAACATGGAAAAGCCCCCCATTCAGCTTGGTGTAACTATGATCTCTAAATGAATATTTCTGGTCTGTGACAAATATAAACTTTGATTATGTTTTTAGCACACTAATTAGCTGAAATTTTTTTCTTTGATTACTGATTTAATTGAATTCATTTAGGTCATCTGATTGTTTCTCTCTGGGATGGCCTATGCGTGATGACGGAGATTTCTTCAAATCGACAATAACCCAGGTATGATGTTAGATATTTTCTATAGCATGGCTTCACCATGTTTCCTCAAATGTATTATCATCCTGTTTCAATCCTCAGGCAGGACGCCCATCACATAAAGCATCGGGTAAAAGCACTGGGAAATCCAATTTTGTGGAAACGAGGACATTTTGGCACATTTTTCGAAGCTTTGATCGAATGTGGACCTTCTATATACTTGCCTTTCAGGTAGTAACATAATGTAACAAGTACCCTTTGACATTTTTCTAGATACTTATCTTTGCTGAATTCTTTCAGGCAATGGCAATCATAGCTTGGAATGAAGGAAACTCACTGAAAGAAATTTTTCAAAGGGAGACCCTATACAATATATCAAGCATTTTCATAACTGCAGCATGGCTCCGGTTACTGCAGAGTATGGAGTGATTATCAACAGCTCTTTTACCCCTTTATTGTAGAAACATTTTCATTCTCCCTCCACATGAACACACGCATGCGCGCGCACACACACACACACACACCACACACACACACATTGGAATCCCCATATCCTTTTCTTTTTAAGTGTCACCCCCTACCATTAGAAAAACTCTATTAAGCTAAAATGAAAAAAAAAATCACTCTTATAATGAATTCTAAAAATATAAAAAGAATAATTGATCAAGGAATCTTTCTCTCTCTTACCCTCTCAACATCCTCCCTCTCTTGCCTTTCCTGTATGTCCCTAAGCCATCATTTCCATGCCTGGTGTAGGGAATGCGGGGGAGGTTTATGCTTCAGGTCTCTATTGTCGGGTTGCTATTGGTAAATCACACTATTGTCATCATTGGTGATGTCACTCTCCATGAAGGAGAGGATGAGTTTATTTAGGGAGCTAATTTGTCTTTTTGATTGTTTGGGTTTTTGATTGCCGAATGTTGTACCAGCGCCTTCTTTTGAAGCTAAACAAAGTCTCGAAAGACGGGTTAAATTATTTGAAGTGAACATTAGAGGGTTTTCCATATGATAGGAATATTGAAAGAATTTCTGATAGTTTATCCTCTGTGTATATGTGTCTTCTATATATGCACATACATAGCTTGTTGTATGTTGAAAATTGTAGATATCCATCACTATAACATTCAAACCTTTATCCCAAAATTTTAGGGTGGATAGCACATATCATCACTGGATATGAAAATTCTAAAGAACAAATATGACTTGTTCTATGGTGCCACATGATTGATGTCATTATAAACAAATTGGTGGCATGGGTGATAGTGATTAAGAAGAGGTATGAACCATAAATGAGTAGCAGGAGTCCGTACGAGAAGTCTCATGGTTGAATGTGTGAGAAATTTAAAACGTTTTTCAAGGAACTTTATCAGAAGGGAAATGGGGGATGGGATGTTGACAAACTTGTCCAATAAGTTGTCCTAAATCCCATGTCTATATGTGTGTCTCACATATGACGATCAGAATATATGAGTTTATTAGGTTGATGAGGTGAGACATAATAGAAGTGTTTCTGGAGCTGTGAGGAATAACCTCGTAGATGAGCATTTGTTGGTTGCCGGAATACTATTTGTACTTTAACCACTTTCAATTTACTTATTTAATATGGTCAGGACATTTACTGCAAGCAAACTTATAAGTCATTTGTCCTTTCCGCTAACTTGACAATTCATAATTTGAAGATTTAATGGTCTCTATCCAAATTGGGGATGGAGGTGCAGGAATAACCAAATAATCATAGATGAACATATATGAAAGCATTTCTACTCGATCCTAGTCCCTATGATGGGAATAGAGTGCGGAACATAGTGGAGTATTACCGTTCCCGACCAGTAGAAACCTGTGAGGATTAAACTGAATCGTAGAACCCTACAAATGCACAATATAGCAACACAATCGGAAACGCAACTATATTGACATGGAAATTCGAGAGGGAAAAAAACGACGAATTGGTGTCTAACCCGAAAAAGCTCCACTAATGAAATAAAGGAATACACCGAATCCCCCAACTTCTCCCACCTATAACCGGATATCCACAATTACTAGGAACATATACGATGGATAAATACATGGTTAACAAAAAATGAAAACACGATGACGAGCTGATGTGGATCTCCTCGAACGATCTCTTTGGATCAAATCTTGAATCACTCCCAATCTCATTCTCCTTCTTCTCGAAATTTGTACGGCCACCACTCTATTGGTTTTTTTAATAAAAATTAATTTAGGAGAATATTATATAAACACTTTCCCAATCCCGAGATAATAAGGACCGTTGGGTTTGATAAAAGGCCTTGAACCCAAATCCAATCTCCGCTCAGCCAAGGCCCAACAACAAGCCACCGATTTGTATGCCAAGTGAACTTCACAAATCTTCTGGACAATTTTCACATTTTATGGCATAATGGAGGTGCTGCACCTCTCCAAAAATCCTCTGAGATTGACTTAAATCGAATCCCGCATGTCGCTTTCGACTTCTTGAGCTTCTCTGACATACATATGACACTCATCGCGACTAAGGTGTTCTCCACATAGGAACCCGACCACGACGGATCTCCCCTTCCTGACTAGGTGAAGGAATCCGCATTTTGGCTTTCTTCTTGAAGAAATCAAATTTCACTCCTTGGTAAAATTTTGGTAAAATATTTGCTCCATAATCATTCATATGACCTTTTCAAGCTCAGTGTCCTTCGTCTCTAGTACATCTTGTATCCTGTGATACTGAATTACAATATTCTTGGACCTGCTATAAAATTTTGAATTCTTATCGAAGTGAATAATATTCTAGTGTCGCATAACAAAACATACTCCTGCTTTAATCCCAGCTCTTGCAAAAGCTTCTATAGCCATAATAACCCCTTGTATGTCTCTGTTGTTGTAATAAACTCCACTTCTGTCTTTAACAAAGTAACACACTTCTGCAACTGTGAATGCCACGACAGTGTCCCGCTTGCGAACATTATCACATAACATGACATCAATCTTCTGGTGTCCATGTCCCCATCCATTTCAATATCGGTATACTTGATCAACTTCGACTTGTCACTCCCAAAAGAAAGCCTCCACTAGAAGTGCCTCGGAGATACCGTAAGATCCATTTGACTGCATTCTAATGCTCTCTCCCGTGGATTGAAGAAATACATGCTAAGGATTGCAATATCGGTATCAGAATAGGTGTCGGATACTTCCTATGAGTATCGAGATCGGCGGTATCGATAGTATCGACGGTTTCAGATCGGAGTATCAGATATTTGGTATTGGAATGCAAATAACTATTAATAAATTATTAAATTTAGAAAAAATAGTAGTCACCCTTGTTGATTGGTCTACATGCATATGTAAGTTTTCTTCTTTTACATGTTTTGGCAACCTTACTATGCTTTTACATCTTTGCTATTGATATTTTTTTTTTGCTCAACTTTTTATCGAATTGACTGAAAATGAGACCCCAAATATCGGTATCAGTTAGCATCGATATCCGATCAAAACATGCCAAATCGTATCGATATCAGTTGTATGGGATCAGTACCGACCGATGCTGCAAACTATCATGCTAACTGATCCGACCACGTAAGTAATATCTGGTCTTGTGGCTATATTGGATCAGTATCGACAGGTACTACAAACTCTGGTGCTAGCTAATCCGACCACAATGAGTAATATCTGGTCTTGTACAACCATGACATACATGAGACTACCTACTACTGAAGCATAAGACACCCTTTCTATACTAGCTTTCTCCCTCTCTGTCGATGGTTTGCTCTGTACCAAGCTTGAAGTGAGCTCCAAATGGGGTGCTCACCTTCTTTGACACTCCCATACTGAGTCTCTAAAGTACCCTCCTGATCTACTTCTCCTAAGATAATCATGCATTTTTAACCCACTCTCTCAGCTGATTTCCATTCCAAAAATTGTCTTCATTGTGCACAGATCCTTTATCGAGAAAGCTGCGCCTAGCTAGTGCTTCAACACTACTATCCTGGTAGCATTTTGGCCGACTTATAACATCTCATCCAAATAGAGCAAAAGAATGACAAAGTCATCCTTGACAAAGCACTTCAAAAAGACGTATTGATTTGATATCGTGTTGGTATACTATGCTCTCCCGTAAGTGACTTAGACTTCTTGTAGTACTGTTGTGGGCTTGTCTAAAACCATACAGATTCTTCTTCAATCGACATATTATGTGCTCCTTGCCTCTCTTATCGAAATCCTTAAGTTGCTCCATGTACAACTCTATCACCATGAAGGAATATGGTCTTGACATCCATCTGCTCAACCTCTAAATTAAACCTTGTTGATGAAACCTAACACCATACGTATGGATGACATCCTGATCACTGCAAAAATTTTATCAAAATCTACTGCCTTTTCACCGAATGTACCCCTTGACTAGTAGTTTTGCCTTGTATCATAGGTGATTAGCATCTTCTTCCTGCTTCAATGTAAACACCTAATGATTTTTCAAAGTCCTCGTCCTTTGGCAACCATACACTAGATCCTAAGTGTGACTGGCTTGCAGAAAACTTATCTCTTCATGCGTTGCTTGCATCAACTCCTGTATATTCTTGTTGTTCATCGTCTCTACAAAATTTTTGGGCTCTCTTCCATCAATCATAACACATACTCATTAGCTGAGTTATACCTTCTCGATGGTCGACACTCTCTAGTACTTATCCTCAACGAAGTCTCTGGTGCTAGTTGTTTATCATTAACAACCTCATCTTCTTCAAGCATTGTCTCATCTGCATGCTCATGCTCCTGAAGATTATCCTAATCATCCTTGACATGCTGATAACTATGACTGGAAGCATCCTCTTCTAGTGTCTCCCTTTGGTTTGACAGTGTAGTGACACTAGGAACTAGCTCGAACTTAATTACTCGAACTCAGGCAAATCCTCGAACTCAGAAATCTTGGATTCTTGAATGTCAGTCATTGTTTGATCCTTGACGAAAACCACGTCTTGGCTTCTGTAGAGGTTCTTTTACATTAGGTCATATAGTCTACAACCGAACTCATCCCAACTGTAATTGACAAAAATGCATTGCATCGTCTTCGTCTCAAGTTTGGATCTCTCGTCCTTCGGTATATGCTGAATGCCTTGCATCCAAACACTCGTAGTTGACCGTATGGGGCTCCTTTCGTTCCACTTTACTAGACTATATGGAGGCCTTACCCTAATAACAACCCACAAACTTTGCTTCTGACAACAAATACCACAATTCCTTTACTAGTGTTCGGTTCATCCGCTCTACTATGCCATTGAGCTGAAGCGTTTTGACAGAATTTTCTGGTGTTGTATTTCCTGTTCTCTGCAATATGTATAAAATGGTCCTATGTACTCGCCTCCATTATCGGTACAAAACACACGCCACCTTTCTACCGGTTTTTCTTTCAATAGAGGTCTGAAACTTCTTAAAAGGGGCAAGTATATGATCCTTCTTCTTTGTGGAAAACCCAAACCTTCCTAGCATAAATCATAATAAACTTATGAACTAAAAGAAACACCAATAGTTTTCATCTTTATTTCGGAGTGAATCAACTTGAGCAACGCCGCTTCTTTGAAGATGGGTAACTCTGAAACGATTCCTGTGCTACTTCCAGCTATACAATGTGAGCATCTCTCCAACTTTACAAGCTTCAAATCTGGAAGAATCTTCCGGTTTGCTAGGTAGTTTATCCTTATTTATATGACTGAGTAGTATGTGCTATATCTTGGTAGCGTATCACTGACTGCATTGACCTCCAGTTCCTCTTGTAAGCTCCCTTTCATATAGTGGTGATTGAACCTCTTGCTTCCCATGGCAGTAACCAAAAAACCTTTGTCAGCTTCCACGGATTGTTTCCAAAGAAACTAAAGAACCTTCATCATCCAACTTTTCATCCGATACCAATTTGAAGCGGATATCTGGGATGTGACGAACTCCTTTGAAAATCAAAGTAGCTTATGTATTTGTCTTCATATTCCCATTCCCATATGACAATCGCCTTAACACATATTTGTTACCTATTTTTAGCTCTCTGCAATCAACAGTCGTTTAAGTGGAAAATTAATGCCATATTACGAGAGACATGTATTGAAGCCCTCGAGTCTACCAGCCAATTGTTCTTATCACAGGTGAGGTTCGTAGTCACCTCATTACCAATAATGATAATATCTTCTCCATGCATTGAAACTGTTGTTGTAGTGTTCTCGCTTTGCTTTTCCTTATCGTCCTTTCTTCTCTCTTCTATGCAAGATAATTTCTTTTCATGTTAGTCTTCTTACCACAATGATAGCACTTGGAGTCTTCACACTGACTCCTTTGACTTTCTTTGCTTTCGTTCCTACCACCTGGACCTTTACTTTTGCTTCTCCTCCGCCTTTCTGACACTATTGTCTTAGGTTGTGATAAAGATGATGTGCCCATATTTTTTTTGCATCTCATTCAACACCCTATTTTTTGACAAACTCGAGAGTAACAATACCTTCAGAGCAGAAGTGATCATAGACACTCATATAGTTTCCTACTAGTCTGGTAAAATATCCAATAACCAAAGTCCTTGAATTTTGTCGTCGAATTTGAACCCATTGTTGACAGTTGATCAACCACGCCTTGAAATTCATTAATATGATCCGTAATCACCGTACCATCTTTGTATCTCTGACCTATTATTTGTTAGATAAAAAATTTGTTTATACCGATATTCTTGGCATAAGGACTCCAACTTCTCCCATAACATCTTAGCATTATCAATATCTTCAATGTGATTATACACATTCTCATCCATGAACTGTCCGAAATACTCACATACATGTTTGTGCTCGAACGACCATTCCTCGAATTATTGTTGGCATTCTCGAAAGCAAACACCAGTAGATACAACATTTTGACAAGAGTAGATCCTTCATCTGACTTTGCGAATATTGATAGTTCCTGCCCTTCAGGTTAACCAACAAACTAGTTTCACATCCATTGTTTCTAATTGGTCAACATGTCAAAACACTTGCCACCCTGCAACTTGACACTAATACTACTCTAATAGGAGCGGAGTGCGGAACATAGCAAAATATATCGTTCCTAACCAATAGAAAACCTGTGATGACTGAACTGAACCATAAAACCTTGCAAACGCACAATATCACAACACAAACACAATAATTTCTACTTGGAAAACTTAGAGAGAAAAAACCATGGGTAATCAAAGGCAAACCTGGAAAAACACCACTAATGAAATAAATGAATACATTGACTCCCCAAATTTCTTCCACCGATCTAATCTAGATCACCGCAACTACTACATGAATAGGAACAAATTACAATATATTACTACATGAATAGGAACAAATTACAATGGATAAGTACACGGCTTATCGAAAGTGAGAACACGAAGATGAGCCGCTACAGATCTTCTCGAACGATCTCCTTCGAATCAAACCCCGAATCTCTCCCAATCTCCTTATTCTTCTTGAAAGTTGTAGGGATACCATTCTATTGATTATATGAAAATTAGGTCATAAGAGTGCAACATACACTCTTTGTCAATTCCGAGATAATCCAGAATGTTGAATGATAAAAGGTTTTGATCCCACCAGTATACTAGCGGTATGCCAAGTAACCACTAAAATTGCTTTACTAATCTTTAGACAGTTTAACCTTTTATAGCATAACGGCAATATGCCGCCACCTCTGATACACTCCAGAAAACCTTTGACATTGATGCAAATTGAGTCTCGCCATTCGCCTTCAACTTTCCGAACTTCTTTAACACACATATGATGGTCGTCACACTCTAGGGTATTCTCCACAGAGGAAAGGAACTCAACCCCAATACCCTAATGATTAATTAAGGAGCTAACACATCAAAATATTTCTATTCAATCCTAACGCACTAATGTTTGATGAGGTTCACCATGTTAGATTATGTCATTAGCCTTTAAAAGTTTAAGTTAATGTTGATTTACATGACATTGAAAAAAGTTATTACTAGAAAGCCCCACCTGTCCCTGACTAGACGTCAGGACTGGAGGAATCATTCGGATATGTATGGAAGGTTAAAAAACATTAGAAGCTTTTGTTGAATGTTTGAAAATAAACACCAGTGGTAAATACAAGGGACTTAATGTGGGTTTGGGTATGGGATCACATCCTGTGTGGCACGAATATGGATACGGATAAGACACGGCAAGGAAATGGAGACATACACCCAATGCCTATTTTGGTGTGATAGTGTATTTTCGAGTTTTCAGGTTGTGCCATTACGTGTCTGACACGACACATTTTTGGAGTGTCCGTGCTTGATCATACATCAAGTGATCAAGAAGGGCACGTGCATCAATTCATGAGGTATTCTGGATGTTGGTGGGCCAAAATTAGTTTTCCTTGTTCAAATATCCTAAGCATCTGTTAATGCAAGAAATTAGAGTACAGGTAAAAATAAAAAAAGCTCGTCAGGCTTGGATTTAAAATATTTGAACTTTGGGAGGATTCAAAATATTGAGAAAGAAAAGGCATCCCAATGCTATAACTATAAGGCTCCCGCTTGCGTAGGATCTGGGGAAGGTCAACATGTACGCAACCCTACCCCTATATATATGGAAGGGAGAAACTAAATACAAACTGGATTGATAGTAAGTAATAACAGAGCTAACAATTTAAGATATTTTGAAACAAAGGTTTTAACTATATGCCGAAATTGATCCCAAAATCGAAACTGCCGAAAACTGGCCACCAAAATCCTCCAACCCCCCCCCCCCCCCCCCCCCCCCCCCCCCCCCCCCCCCCGAAATTACTATACTCCAGAAAGGATCTGATGCCGATACCGAAACTGAGTTTTTTTTAACCTTGCTTGACGAGAGATGTAAATATTTCAATGAGACAAAAACAAAGGATTTGCTCACGTATCCATTAGTTGATGGCCCGACACATTTCTGTCTATCGATCAATGGTAGAATAGGCAAAGTGAAGTGTTCCTTCAGTCCCCCATTACAAGTAGACAGATGGGGTTGGATGTCACTGGAAAATGGCTTATTGCAGTGGCAATGGGCTGTTGCAATGTTCACTAGTTAATTATCCAGCTAGCTTCTCCCATCATGGACGATGAGATAGGTAGAAGTTTGTGAGTTAAAATAATATTCATCATCGGATTTAGGATCTTGCACAGTTGAAAGTTTGCAGTCTGATGACAGTTGGGTATTCGTGTACTTGGTGAGGGAGTGATGGTGACTTGGGCATTTGAACATGATGGTCTTAGCCCAGCTTTAGGTTAACAATACATGTGATAAGGTCAACTGATGACAAAAAAAAATGAAGAAACCAATTCACATGCAAATACCTAGATAACAAATATTATTCTTTTTTAAAAGATTTTAGTGAATTCAGGTTTTGAATAGCCAACTATCACTAGAAACTTGAACTATCATGATGCAATGATTGATGATAAATTACCCTGAATTTGTCATTTTGAACTTTTGGAGTGAATGCTTAGCTATATGACTCTACTTTAGTGAACAACTTTCTTAGTTTCTCATGGAATTGTGTCATTTTTAGGAAAGGAAGATATTGGATGTTAAATTGGTGAGACCTCAGACACAACAAAAGGATTACTGCTGGATAATCTACTGATTGGAGGAAAGAAACTGTCGATGAAAAAGACATGTTTACTCCTTTTTTCAGGAAAAAACAATATATTTAACATGTCTACTCTTAATAAAACCATGATATATATAAGATTTTTCATTTTGATTTATTATGTTTTTATAGTTGACATTGATTTTTTTAGTGATATTGAGAACCATAGCATTTTTGTATAAAGGTATATTATTGGTGATCCTTGCTAATACTCATTTCGCTGCACATAGACACCAAAGGTTTGAATTCAATTGTTTATAATACCAAATCAAGTTTTATTCAGACTCATTGGAAACAATTTTAGTCACAAGCTGCATTTCATCCATATTGCTTGATTATCTTCGTATTAATGTGTTTTTCAGATAGTCTGTTGAATGAAGACGCATATATAGTCTTCTGAATTTATTCACATGTTTTTATGATTACGATGTTTGACTGTTGATCCATAATGATTTAGCATATATCTCTGACAGATACATAAGACTATGAAGTCTTATCTATCTGATTATTCTAGATTTGTTGTCTATGATCGCCATACTGCATCTTCAGTGATTAATCTATATGTATGGCCTATTGGTGACAGGTATTCTTGACCTTGTTCTGAACTTTCCCGGATATCATAGATGGAGATTTACTGATGTGATGAGGAATATTCTCAAGATACTAGTCAGTCTTGTATGGGCCATTATTCTTCCTCTTCTCTATTTCAGTAACATGAATTTTGGTCTACCAATTAAAGATCTTACAAAGTGGCTTCACCAAGTAAAAGGAGTACCACCTTTATATGTGTTGGCGATTGCTGTATACCTGCTCCCAAATTTATTAACAGGATTTTTGTTCATATTTCCAATGCTTCGTCGATGGATAGAGAATTCAGATTGGCATATTATCAGGTTTCTTCTATGGTGGTCTCAGGTATTCTTACTCTCCCATTTTCTTCAAAAGCCAATCTGTGTGTTTTGTTTCATCCTGAGTTAAATCTCAAAACTTGAGTTCAGGTAGGATAGTGTGGGATAAAGAGCCTATTATACATCTACATTGGGGATTTTAGTTAAAGGACCCTGGTCAATGTTGGTCCCAAAACATCGCGGAAGCGATTCCAACACACCTGAAGATAACAAACCACCGTCTCACACAAGCACCAAGACAGATCAAACACTTACTATGTTCAGTGACTATGTCACCTGGACAAATCCGAATCTAAATCTCAACAATACAAGATTGAATACAAATATATGTTGAACCCTTGGTCCCCAAGTTCAACCCTTCACCAATTTCAAGAAAGAAGAAGAAGATTATAATTGAAACCATTCACCCAACTATGTGATGATCTTTCGAAGAAGATGACTCACCGACAGATTTTTCCTCCAGACAATCTTGAAAAACGAGCCCTAAGAGCAAAGTATGGACTTTCTCTTAGAGTACTACGGACTTGCTCCGTGAATCTCTCCCTTGAGCTTCTTGTTAGCAACCTCCCTTAACCTCTATATATAGATTAAGAAATCTTAATTATGGATTAGGAAATTCCTAAATTAGCACAGTATCAATCCTAGCCGTCGAGGTTAGATCACACGGTCCGCAAATATGCTGACTTGAGTCCATGTCTGAACCAAATTCCAACAGGAGGTATACAGCCAGTATACCACGGTGTATCGCTAGATCCTCAGAATAGGTTCTGGAATGAATTACCCAAAAATTGGTATAGCTTTGGTATACTGCCGACGACATACCGTCGTTGCTGTTTTGGCACAGTTTGAGCCCTGGTTCAGCAATGATCCTCCATCGTCTTCGCCGCAACTTTCGTTGACGCTTCACGACATTCAGACTGTCCTTCCACACACATCGAATCGAGAATGGAATCCCATTGGTTAGGACAACAACATATATTAAATTTTAGTTGTCTTCTTCCTTAGCACAAAACTCTTATACCAATCATTTTGCTTTTTAATAGAGTTCCCAAGTGCAACTTATAAAGAACAAACACATTAAGCTTAATCCTTTACATGAACGAAGATAATTAATAGCTTTATCTTCTCTTTTTTATGAGTGAGCTTTGTATAAAAAGCTTACCATATGACTCAGCACACAGTGGCATGCTAATTGCTTTCCTTTGGCAGAAAGACATTTGAAGCACTTGTCAAGCTATGTTGTATAGTAAAGTTCTGGAAATGACTCACTTCAAAAGGTCACTTTCTATTATATCGGTTATATTTTGCACGATGATGACGTACCCAATCACTTTTAACCATATTTGGGATCCCTTTGGAACCTAGACATTTGAGGGTCATATTCGACATGAGTGTCGAGGAAGTATCTCGTTGGTTCTGTACTGGGTATGGAAATGGATATAGAGGAGTATCCGTGCAACTCTATTATCAACCATAAAAGTTCTTTGGTGATTACTCTCACATCTAACTGAAGGTTCGTGTAGAAATCATGTGCTTTCTTACTGTGTGTTGTTGCTTTATCTGTAATGCTCACATAGAATGGGCAAGTATGACTTAAAACACACTTACATTTAATGATGAGTTACTTAAATTTTACTTTTGTACTCTTTGACCTCATACAAAATATGCTTTTACCCAATTGATAAGCTTATGTTAACTAGCAAATACATTACTTTCTGTATGTAGCCAAGAATTTATGTCGGACGTGGAATGCATGAAAGTCAGTTCTCCCTTTTCAAGTAAGTCCGAGTAATTTCAAATCATAGACACCTAGTTTGTTATCTTTGAGCTTACATTTTTGTCCTTGGCAGGTATACTTTCTTCTGGTTTTTACTGTTGAGTTCCAAGTTGGCATTCAGTTATTTTGTTCAAGTAATCTTCTTCTCATGCTTACTATACTCTTCCTAGGATAAAAGCTATACATAAGACGAATCATTTGAACTTGAATTTATCTTCTTATACTTCTTATGGCCTTACAGATAAAACCTCTGATGAACCCAACAAAAGATATAATGAATGTTCGCAATATTCATTATTCATGGCATGAATTTTTTCCTAACGGTATGCAAGTAATTGCATGATTCCCCATGTAGTCTCCTGTTTACGTTATTCATGCTTCTGAGTCTTTGTTTCTCGCAGCTCGAAATAACATAGGTGCTGTTGTGTCCCTTTGGGCCCCTGTATTTTTGGTAAGCTTTGTAAATATATTTTTAGTAACTACCTTAATTGGTAGTTTAGTTGTTATAGCTATGTATTCCCCACGGATTACCTACAGATTGTTTGTATTTTTTCACAGGTTTATTTTATGGATACTCAGATATGGTATGCAGTTTTTTCTACACTATATGGTGGTGTATCTGGAGCTTTTGGTCGACTTGGAGAGGTAAATAAGTTCTGTGCTATGTTCAGGCAGCAAGCCTCTTACTAAGATTTCAGTTTATAAACACAACTCCTCGTCCAAGTTTGCTCCCATTTGATCGACCAGTTGATATAACATTATCCTATTTCAGTTAATATGCTTTACGTAATATTTACAATAGTAAATTTTCAGATGAATCTCAATATTGCTACTGATCATATGTTATCAACCCACCAAATGGTTTTGTTTCAAGTCCTAATGGTTTATATATCAACAAATATGAAGATTATTCTTGGAGATATGGTTGTAATAGGTTTCCAGAATATGAATCTTCTTACCATAATCCTTGTATTGATAACAATAACCAATTCAAGAAACCTATAAAATATATATGTTAAGTCATGGAATATCAACAATGGATGAGGA
This sequence comes from Iris pallida, assembly GCA_029216955.1. Taxonomy (NCBI): domain Eukaryota; kingdom Viridiplantae; phylum Streptophyta; class Magnoliopsida; order Asparagales; family Iridaceae; genus Iris; species Iris pallida. The sequence continues at coordinate 11,636,701 of JANAVB010033216.1, forward strand.
AGATGGTTAGAGAAATTTCATGGTAAAGTTACACTAATTATATTGACAATTTTCATCACAAGAAACAATCTTGGTATATGGTAATAGAAACATCTTCTCACCATAATTGGAGACAGGTAATGCAAGAAGAACTGAAATTTCTTGAGACCTTTACATCTAATATCATCCTGTAGATTATATAAATATTCAGCTACAGGAATCAAACTTATGTTAATATTTGTGTATCTCTAGACATGTGGTTTTATAAGGGTTTTAGGTAGTTGTGCCGGGACAAAAGAATATGTCCAATTTTGTTTTGAGGAAATGGACTCGTAGGCTCGTGCATCGTCATGAAGTAGTTTCAATAGTTTTGCATTCAGAATGACGAAGAATATACCCTACGGTGGAACCAACTATCCAAAGTTGGGTTGGGAGACGATTCATAAGTTGATTAACGAAGGGGCATGAAACCAACTATGTAATTTTGTTTTCCATGTTCCTATGTACTTGCCCAAATGGGAGATAGAGAGAAATATGAATTGGGCGGTTGCGTGGGAGTCTAAGATAAAGGGACCTTTAATAATTATAATGGATAGTATGATGAAGAACATACCACAAGGTGGAACCAACTATCCAACACTAGGGTGGGGGTGGGGGTGGGTGCGAATGATAAGTAGATAAAGGAAGGGCATGAAACCAACTATCTAACTTTTTTTTTCCATGTCCCTATGTATGGTGTTATTGACCACCCCCCCCACCCCCCCCAACCCCCCCCCCCCCCCCCCCCCCCCCCCCCCCCCCCCCCCCCCCCCCGTGCCTCTTGCTCGGCTCTCCAAGGAAAAATAGAGCTCGAGTTTAGCTCGAGCTTTAAGATGAGCCTAAAGTTGAATTGTAGCTATATATAATATTTGCAAGGTGAAGCTTGGCTTGTGAGAAGCTCTTTAAAATGAGAAAGCTTGATGAGGTTGAATTATAGACAAATTTGAGCCTAAAATTGACTTTGTTTATGAGCTCATGAACTTTTTTCCAAACAAAAAATGTAGCTCAATATGCTTAAAATCAAATTTACAGTATTTTCTATTTCCAATGAATTTTTCAATGAATAGGCAAGTGATTACTTACTATATAATAAAATTAAGAAAGTATATCATGGAAAGATATTTCTTTTATATATATATATATATATATATATATATATATATATATATATTGGGATCAGATGTTTAAAAATTTAGAGTGGCCCACTTGTCGTAACAGGCTTTAGGCGGCCATCCCTCTCGCAAAGCGAGTTTATACCCCTCATCATATCCCGTTTACTGCCTGAAGGATCATATATATATATATATATATATATATATATATATATATATATATATATATACCGTCGACCGTTGGATCGAGCGGACGTCCCCCCATCCCCTCTCTCCCGCCTGCTCGATCCAACGGTCAAGGGCGGGCGGGGCCCGAGGGGCTCTTGATCTGGACCATATATATATATGAGTTGGCGCGTGAGCTCACGAGCCGAATAACTTCTGTTTGGATCTCTTTATCTAACAAGCCTATTTTTAGGCTCGAGTTCTTGCTTTCGAGCTCAAATTACTCGGCTCTTAAGCTCAAAAAGCTCCCTCATGAGCTTTTGAGCGGAGCCAAGCTCGATCTGGCTCGCGAATAGCTTTGTCCGTTAACATTCGTATGTCCTTGTCCACATCCGACTTGGAATTGGGTAGTTAATTGATAGGGGGGACCTTTAATAATAAGAATGAATAGAATAGTTAAAGGGACTTTTATACTTGTTATAGTTATTTCTTTTGAAAAAATAAACTAGGTAAAAGCAAACTTCTTATTAAAAAATTCTATATCCGAACAAAAATAATATTAATAATTAAATATCTCACCAATATGATCTGAGCATGCACATAAAAATAGTAAATGTTATATGCGTGAATTATATGCGACATTCTTTCGGTCTCTAAAGCCATGACACAAAAGTAATCAGTTTCGAAACCCAAAGCTTACATTGTGTCGAAAAGAAAATTGATCGACACACTCTAGCATGCAGATCTCCAGGATGATTGAATTAATTGATATTGTTTTTGTCACACTTCTATCCTTTTTTTTTTGGTTTAGTTATATTCTTTGTTGAATTAACCAGGAAAGAGAGCCTTAATTTCGGTATCAACCTGTACAGGAAGGGTTAATATCGAATCGGACATGCCAAAACCGATATGATACTACTAATCTTTTTCATACTGATATAGGTATACACATGCAACACACACAAAAAGACACGAAATCAAAACAAAGGACACAGAACAAGCAAAATCAAAACGTAGCCTATAAAAGCTACTTACACCTAATATCAAAACTAAGAACATGAAATCAAAATCTCCTAATTATCTAAACTATCAACTGGAGCTATGTCGATTAAGGGTTTTATACATTAATTATTCATGATATTTTCTCTTTGATTGTAGAAAGTCACAACTTCAAAACTTACAAACGAAAAAAAACTGAAGCCTTTATCTGAAAGACTTTGGGATCATCTGTATGCATCCGTTAATTCATCCATATATGATTATCTAAAACTTATATCATGATACTAAATAATATTCATCGCAACATGGTTCTATGAGATTTATAGCTTTCTGTTTTTTCATGAAAATTAACAACAAGAGCTATATATAGTTGTTGCTTATGTAAAATATGCCACTGTGACTCAGCATCAGTTTTTTAATCATTTTAACTATTTAGTTTAATATTTTTGTTTTAAATATTTTTCGGTTTCCATATAACATATGGGCAGTGCTAAACAGTTTAAAGTTTATCAGCACTGTATCATTCTTTTTGCTCCATGAAAAAACACTACACATAGAAGTGGCAGTATGCTTTACATTTGTTAAGCTTTCCTGTGAACCATCTGAATTCTTGTATTTATTATCTATTAGATACGGACACTCGGCATGCTGAGATCCCGATTCCACTCTATACCGGGAGCATGTAACACCTACTTGGTACCATCTGAGAAGAACAAGAAGCGGGGCAGATTTTCTTTCTCAAAGCGCTTCGCTGAGGTTGTGCTGATGTTAAAAATAGTTATATTCTTCATGACAATGTCACCCTGCTTCTTAGATTTGTTTAAATATCCATTACTTCGTCTTCGATGTATTATTTAGGCTTCACCAAGTAAGAGAACTGAAGCTGCAAAGTTTGCTCAGTTATGGAATGAAGTGATATGCAGTTTCCGAGAAGAAGATATTTTAAGTGATAGGAAAGGCCTTAAACTTATTTGAATACTACCTTCGACTTACTCTTATATTCTACTAAATTGTTATCCAGTAAAACTTAATATCATTTTTTGCATTCCAGGGAAATGGATTTGCTGCTAGTTCCTTACTCGTCTGATCCAAGCCTGAAACTTATACAATGGCCACCATTTTTGCTTGCTAGCAAGGTTTCTTGAATTAACACTTATTCTCCAGTTTATATCTAAGTGGTGTAATCTCATCAATTAATTTATGCAGATTCCTATTGCCTTGGATATGGCTGCTCAATTTCGATCCAAGGACTCTGATCTATGGAAACGCATTTGTTCTGATGAATACATGAAATGTGCTGTTCTCGAAGTTTACGAGTCTTTCAAACTGGTGCTGAACCTTCTTGTTGTTGGAGAAAATGAGAAAAGGTCTGCCATTATGTTTTCATTCTCAAGGATTTTGTTTTCGCAATAAATATTACTGTCAACAGGAAGGTGATTGAAATTTCTGTCTTGTGTTATCTTTGATTTTAGGGATGAATGATCTTCTTATTTAGATAATCATTTTATTCGCTCTCTGATTCCTTGATTCTGTTCCTCTAATAAATATAATTTTTGGGGTGGTGGATAGATTTATTCTTTATGATGGATAAGATAATCTATAGAACCTTTTGCCGATCTTGTAGGTTTCTCATTATTTCCTTGACCAGGAAAGTGAAGAATATTCGTAAAATTCGGTTAATTGTGCCTGTGGGATCGTGTCAACTAAAGTTGTGCTCCATTATTAATCCATTTGATGACATAGGCTGAATTATTATTGATGATGATTCATAAACATTTAATGATATGACAATACTTTCTGATGTTAGTTTTGAAATTTTGTTCAAACTTTACTGACTTAAGTTTATAAAACATAGATATTTAAGTCATACCAAACTCTTCAAGTTTATTTCAATTGTTACTTTTAAAAAAGACCCTTTCGATCATAAGTAAGCGTTATAGGAATGCATGGTATATTATCTGATCTTAATTGGTATTTTGACAATTTTATCCCATGAACTCTCACCCACATATGCCTAGGCAATGACTAGTTGCAGAACTTGAAAGGCTGAGATTGTGGGAAGCTAAATTTAGGTTATAACTATTCTGCTCACTCGTCTTCTGGTGCCTATGGAAGTTGTTTGTAGTAGTCAATACCAATTCCATCCTTGGAAATAGAACCATATAGAGTTCTTGAATCACTTTTTGTTGTTTGTTCTTAACAGTATCTTGAATTTGTTATGTGGTTCAACAGGATCATTGGCATTATTATTAAAGAGGCTGAAGGTAGCATTTCAAAGAACACATTTCTGGCCAATTTTAAGTTGAAAGCTCTACCAGTCCTATGTAAAAAATTTGTGGAGCTTGTGGAGATATTGGTGAGTCACATTTTTCTTTAAATTCTTTATCCTTGAGATGATGGTATTATAAGGTCTACTTTTTCTCTCGCTATATATATATATATATATATATATATATATATATATATATATATATTAAATTTTAAACATATATATATATATATATATATATATATAAAATATATATATATATATATATATATATATGTTTGTGTTTGCACACACACGGATATGTGTCTGCATGAATACTGTTGTGCTACATTGCATTTCTTTTCTTCTATTTCACAGAAAGAAGGTGATGCAGCAAAGCGCGATACTGTAGTATTGCTGCTACAAGACATGTTGGAAGTAGTTACCCGTGACATGATGCTCAATGAGATTAGGTTTGTGAATGATATATCCTTACTAAATAAATTATTGAATCTCAAATTTGTTTGAGAACTAGGTTACAATGTTTTGATTTTTTTTATTATGTTTAACAACTTTTTTATTAGTGAGTTGGTTGAGCTCGGTCATGGTAGTAAGGATTCAGTTCCTCGAAGACAACTTTTCGCGGGGACAGGTTCTAAGCCTGCCATATTGTTTCCTCCTGTAATTACAGCACAATGGGAAGAACAGGTGCATAACGGTTTCTCAACTCTCCTTTATGTGATTCTTCAATATTCTGACATTAAAACTTTGCAGATTAAACGCTTGTACCTTTTACTAACAGTAAAAGAGTCTGCCATAGATGTGCCTACGAACCTTGAGGCTCGTAGACGGATAGCATTTTTCACAAACTCTTTATTTATGGACATGCCACGTGCACCTAGAGTTCGGAAAATGCTTTCCTTCAGGTTTGTTCTATTTCCACAAACTTGCTATCAACAATATGCAAGCATGCCAATCTTCATCATTTTGTAGGTTTTGAACTCTAGGATCAAAGTTGCATGATATCATTTTTTCTATAAGAGTATTACATATATTAGCTTAAAGAATTATAGGATTGAGAAATGCACTCTGACTTGAAACATATATCATGAAGAAACCTTCATGTTCACACTATTGGCACAAGTAATTATGTTTTAAGTGCTTGTCTTTGAACCTTTTCAAAATAATTCTTTTGATGGTTGTTATGATTTGTAAAGTATTGATTAACGGCCAATATATTATATTCGAGGAGAGAAGTAGCTGCCAACTACAAATTTTTTTTTATAGGACACATTCTTTTTTATGCCCTCACTCTTCAATGCTCCTAGAGGATCATAACCATACTGTGGAATTACTTCTACAACATTTTTTAGATAACATGGAGATATTCCCAGTATGGGTTATTTGACTGGTATAGAGCTTTCAACTTTTTACAGAAATTAGTGGAGCATCCCTTTTACAAAAAGTCACCAGGAATCTGTTTCACTGTAAGAGCATACATGAAACTGAGTTATATTGCACACATGCATTTTCTTGGTAAATGCAGAGTATGTCAGCGTGTGTGATATACGATTTTGAACAGTATCTCATAAGATTTTCAATTTAGTGTAATCTGCTTCATTTCTCATTTAATACTATCGGGCTGGAAGTTTGAAATGAATTGACAATAAGATTCATCAGTAGAACTTAATAATATGGAGAAACTTCCAGTACACGTTACATTTTAAAAAGCAGCCCTTTACAATAAAGTCACCAGTAACTTCTTTCACCGTAAGGGCAATACACGAAACTGAGTCATATAGCACACATGCATTTTGCTTGGTAAATGCAGAATACAACAGCGTGTGATATATGAGTTTGAACAGTATCTCATAAATTTTATAATTCAGTGTAATATACTTACTTTCTCATTTAATACTTTCATGCTAGAAGTATGAAATGAGTTGATGAACTTCAAAATATATAAAGAACTTTGTATAAGCAGGTCCTCTAGGAAATATTGCTCCAAGTGCTTAACACCAAGTTACTTCTATTAGGTGACTGATTTATCTTCAGTCTTGAATTCATCATTGACGCATATTTATTTCTAACTTCTTTGTTTACGTTACCTGATTTATTTTGAAAACTTACTAACTTAACATCATATTGGCAGTGTTATGACCCCTTATTATAGTGAAGAGACTGTGTATTCTAAAAGTGATCTTGATCTGGAGAATGAGGATGGTGTATCCATCCTGTTTTACCTGCAGAAGATTTTCCCAGGTCTTTAAGCTTTAAATTTTCTGGCTACAAGAAAATATCACTGGTTTCACTGTAATGTATACATATCCTAACTTTTATGACTGGTTTAATATAAGATGAATGGAACAACTTCATGGAGAGAATCAATTGTAAACGGGAGAGTGAGGTATGGGGAAACGAGGAAAATGTGTTGCAACTGCGTCACTGGGCGTCTCAAAGGGGCCAGACACTCAGTAGGACAGGTAGCGATTTTATTGTATATATATATACATATATAAACAAACATGTCACAGATATGTCTAATCATCCTTCTGCGGATCCAGTGAGGGGTATGATGTACTACCGACGAGCTCTGAAGCTTCAGGCATTCCTCGACATGGCTACCGAAAATGGTGAGGGTGTTTCCTCTTGTTTCTCATGCCGGAGCATACTTCTGGACACTAATGTGATTCTTTATTTAACTACAGAGATCTTGGAAGGGTATAAAGCAGTCACTGATCCAGTAGAAGAAGAAAAGAAAAGCCAGAGATCTCTCTCTGCACAACTGGAGGCAGTAGCAGATATGAAATTCACTTATGTTGCCACCTGTCAAATATATGGAAACCAGAAACAATCTGGAGATCGTCGTGCAACAGACATTTTGAACTTGATGGTGAAGTAAGTACACCTTTCAGTTTTCAAGAAAGTCCCGGATCATTGCACATATGACATGGAATTAAATTTGTCATCAGGAATCACCAATGTACGGTCATTAGAAATGAATAATACTGCATGTCAACTATCCCCTGCAAAGGTTTCCCTATTTGGGTCGATAAACAATTTTCTACCCATAATACTAGATTGCAAAGAACTTTAAATGGTATAGTTTCATCATCCACCTATAATAATGGGAAACTTCTCCCATGAGCATTTCACATATTGCACATGTCATGAGATTGTCTGATGCAGTTTTAAACTTTTATACTGCTTTATTATCGGTGTTTCCCACACTTTTCAAGAGGAAACAGAATGACAAAAGACCTGTATTACACAAACTTCTCCCATGAGCATTTCCATATATTGCACATGTCATGAGATTGTCTGATGCAGTTTTAAACTTTTATACTGCTTTGTTATCGGTGTTTCCCACACTTTTCATGAGGAAACAGAATGACAAAAGACCTGTACTATCCTACGCATCTTGCTTATGCTGTACTTTATATTATAGTTTTTTTACAACATGTCGTTCTTTTTATAATTTTACGTCAAGAAGCAAATGATTCCTCTTTCTTAAATTTTCATTCTTCTAGCCGTATGAGCAAATAATTCGGTCATCTTATCTAACAAAGTTTCTCGAATCTAACAAAGTTACTTGAATTCATTATATACATAAACAGGATAACCACTATATTGATACAATAGCAAAAGGGCAGTCAAAGACTTGGCCTTATTCTCAAAAAAAAGAATGAGAAGAAGATAACCAGCATATTCATATAGTAGCAAAAGAAAGGTTGCAGATGGCAGCTTCTCTAGCTTAGTAGGCTAAAAGTCTATAGGCTGACTGATCTACCCAAAATAAGGGAAAGAAAAGGTGTCCCAGTGCCACAAGCAAGGGCGGAACTACACGGGCTGAGGTTGGCTCCAGACCAACCAAAATTTTAAGTTTTTTTTTCCTCATATGACACAGCCCACACCCCAACTGAAATCCCAGCTTAGCCCAAACTTATCCCAGCTTAGCCCAACTACCCAACCCACATGCAGCAGCACATTGTCTTTTCTTTTTTTTCGTTTTTTTCGAAGAAGGTAAATATTGTAGACAAAAACGATGATTGCAACTATGACCCAGTCCAGATTACAAAATGGGTCATCTGGACTCTAGGATATATGTCAACATATATATCATTTTGTACAACAAAAATACTGAGGAAAAGACCTTCAAAGATACGCCGATTCCGCTCCCTTCACACGTGCCAACCACCGCCCCAAAATTATTCTGAGACGGCGGGGTGTATATATATATATATATATATATATATATATATATATATATATATATATATATATTGGAAAAATGGTAAATTTTATTCCAAAAGCAATGCAATAATCTTACAACATACAATCAAAGTGGGACTCCTACTCTTCAGTTCCATAGCATTTACATCAAACTCTATGTTATGGAGAATGCCTACCGGAGGGGTGACCAGCCCCTCAAATATCTGACGGTTTCGTTCCCGCCATATATGCCAAACTGAGGCCGCCATTCGAACTCTGGCGGTCCAGAACCAGTCCTGCCCTCGACCCCTGCTATCACGGAGCACAGTGACGATGTCCCCAATTCCCTTTCCGGAGTCGCACCCTCCCAATGCTCTAATCTGCTCAGACCAGATCTGCCATGCTAGGGCATACTCGAAGAAAATGTGCCCTGTAGATTCATTCACCATATCACATAGCACACACTTGGGATCTGGAACCGGCACTCCAAACGAACTCAGACGATCCCTAGTCAAAAGACGGCCCTAGTAGAATTTCTGGTGGTTCCACCCTTGACCACAAGACTCGGTCTTATGAAGGGTCATGGGAGGCTTAAGATGTGAGCAGCCTTAGCCTTAGCCATATATATATATATATATATATATATATATATATATTAGTGACCGTTTCCGTGACTCAAACAAGCATCCTCCAGTATGCAAGCAACAAACCTTATGGTCGTGCCAAGCGACATTCTCTAAGAACAGGAACAGTGATATTATTTCTTTTCATATTTAGAGAAACATGTAAATCTCTTAATCGAGATATCCAGCCTGTGAGTGCTTTAATTAGATGATGAATTTGAGGTTGTTACTTCTTTCTAATTTTGTCCAGAATGACGTGGAAATAAGCGGCAAGTAAAGTAATTGGAGCAAAACATTTACTCTTAGGTTTTTAAAACAACTATATATAGATCAAAATCTGAAAATGTGTGTCTACGTAGCTTCTATTTGATCTTAGATTTAACGAATTTCCCCTGCCATGGGAAACTCTTTTACATGATTCATAAAATTTAGAGGTCTCTTGACTCTTATTAAGCTACATATCCATATAACTGATGCATTTGAAACACGAATCATTTAGTAGAAGACTCTTGACTCCTATTTTACTATAGATATTAACTGATGCATCTGAAACATATTTCATGAAACTATAATAGAAGACTCTCGACTCTATTCACAATAGATCAGTATGAACTGATGCATCTGGATGTTGCCTCCAGCCATATTGCATTATATAATGCCACTATACAACAAAATATATTTGCCCCAACACCAGTCTTATTCATGAACAACCTATTCGTTTGTTCTATGATACAAAATCAAGCCTCTGGTTCTAAGATACAACTTAGTCAAGCAAGCTGACCCTTCTTGGAAATAACAAAGAATTCTTGGGAGTATGAAAAGGACCTTATGAATAAAGATAATGTAGTTAAAATTTTCTGGTCATTTCTAGATGAGATTTCATACAAACAATTGCGACCATAGGCTTTTCAGAAGATTGTTTTCATAGCTACCTGTACCTTGGAAAATTAGATAGCAAGTCTTGCTGCAACTTGAATTCGATTTTCTTGAGCTATGTTACTCACTGTTCTTGTAAAATTTATTTATGTATAGTATCAAGTTGAAACTTGATACATGAACCAAAATTATGATAATACATCATTTACAGTTTTTAGAGAACACTAGGACTTACTATGTTAATGCATTATTTGCAATTTCGTGAAATTTATGTTATATGACAGAAACTAATTTCTCCTGAAACACAGTTATCCAGGTCTCCGTGTAGCATATATTGATGAAGTTGAAGAAAGAGAGGGCGACAGGGTGCAAAAGGTCTATTATTCCGTTCTTGTAAAAGCTGTTGACAATCGTGACCAGGTAATAACCATTCAGATTAAGGTCATAACATAAGAACCATTTCATAAGTTGCTAACATGGTTTTCTTTGTAAAGGAAATATATCGCATTAAATTACCAGGACCAGCAAAGATTGGTGAAGGAAAACCAGAAAATCAGAATCATGCTATTATATTCACCCGCGGAGAGGCTCTTCAGACCATTGATATGAATCAGGTATTGAAGGACAATTTCGTATAGTGCTCCAAAATTGTCTTGTACATATTATTATTTGTAATTTCTTTCTCCAGGATAACTATTTAGAAGAAGCTTTTAAAATGCGCAACCTATTGGAGGGATTTAATGAAGATCATGGGGTCCGGCAACCTACTATTCTTGGTGTTCGCGAGCACATTTTTACTGGAGGGTAGGATCTTTCATTACTTATAAGGTGTTTAGTTCTAAGCATTCACTAGGACCAATATACCAACCTAACATGAGGCTGTTTGGATTGTAGTGTATCATCTTTGGCATGGTTTATGTCAAATCAGGAGACAAGTTTTGTGACAATTGGCCAAAGAGTCCTTGCTAGCCCATTAAAGTAAGTTCTCTAGTAGTAGTCTCGTTTGATCCTGCTGACTTCTTTTTGTCTTGTATGCTTGTTAGGTAGCTACAGTCATGTTAAACTTGTAATAGAATATTTTCTAGAATCTGCATTCATGTTTAATGGCTTATTTCCTTCTATCGACTTGTTTAATTTTATCTTCAATTCATCAAAGTTACTTTTTCTGTAAATAATTATCAGGCTAGAATCTTCATAATGCTCCCAAAGACAGAATGCATGTTTATTGTTAATATCATAGCAATCTTTTAAAACTAATCACTTATTTCATTAATTTAAATAAATAATGGTTCTATACCAATAGATGTTCTGGTAAGGTGGATCGGTAAGATAGTAGTTAAAGGAGCTACTGTAACTAGAGATGGGCCTAAAGGAACATGATCGAAAGAAGGAAATGATCAGTGTTACAGAACATGGTCTTAAGGGCCTGTTAGGTAAACATGCAGTAGAGTTGAAAGTCCTCCAAATTCAGGATTTGGGCTTTGCAAAAGGACTTCCAATGTTTGCTAATTGTAGCAATTTGGGGGTGAAAAATGCTGGATTTGACAAGCAGCAGTTCTTGTCCCCTCTCCACATCCTGTTTTCCTCTTGGATGTGGAAAGAATGAGAGGACTTAATTATTTTATGTTAAAGTACCTAATAACTAAACAATAATTAACTAATATTTAGTTAACATTTTTTAATATGAACTTTTTATTCTTAATTAGTGTTAAGGTGTTAGTATAATAAAGTTAGTAAAGAAGATAATTAATATTTACGATTATCAATTAGCTGTTATGTAATAATTACTTAATAAAATAGATAATTAATTTAATAAATTTTTTAATAACTATTGAATAATTATATTATTATGCAATCAGGGTAACTAATTAGTAAACAATATATATTTAAGATAATTAGTAAGTTGTATTTACTAATTAACTAATATTTAGCATTCTTAATTTGTTCCTTAGTATTAATTATTTAACATTAATAATTATTCTAATTTGATAACCAAGTAATTCATAATTACTATTATGTTATGCACTCTCCCACTCCCCCACTTTCTTAGCTAACCAAGTAAGTTTTGAAATTTGGGAGGACAAGAAAGTCAATGGATTTCCATACACTTTTCTTGAAAGTTTAAACCAAATCCTCCTCCACTTATACCTAACATGGATGAATGGAAGAAAAGGATTAAAACATTTGTCAAGAAAAAAAATATGGATAAAGGCTACGTTTTTTGTTGTTGTAGTCAGGAGTAATGATGTGATTTACCCCTGCATTCAACTAGTTCAGCATTAGTCACAATTAGAATTTCAATTGGAGAATGGGATCTAATCATTCAAAGTATGCTATTTCACTCATGGGAAGAGGCAGTTGCAGTGGTAACACATGTATGTCAGGTAGAGTTTTGTTGCTCCATAAGGTTAGCATGTCGCACAGGCATCAGTACAAGATAACATGTATGAATATGACAGACAACAAACACAGTTCATATTTAGCGTGTCCTGGTGTTTTTGAAACAAGGTTCGCAATATGGGGATCGGTTTCGGACCCTTCCTATGAGTATCAAGATTGGAATATTGGATTCTTCGTTTCGGAAAACCAAAAATGAAAAAAGTATCTTAAAAAGCTGGAAATTTGAACATTTTTTTTTTGAACATATAGACATAATTTTATATATAATATGTTGTTTCTTGTTAGGTTTAAATGGAATTATATTCCACTTGCAATAGATACTTAATGGTTTACTTTCCTTTAGATATAGTACAATCACAATAAATAGTTTGAATGCATTATTGTTAATATGGATGAATGTTGTAAATGTATAGATATATAACTTCAACAAATGGTAATGATTGCAATTTTTTTGATAAATTTTTTTTATTCCTTATTAACACACTATAATTGTAAATCTTCAGCACAACTTAATCATTGTGTTAACATTATTTTTTTCGTTCTTTTTTTTTTTTCCTTCAATTTTTTTTCTGCCTAGTTGACCGGAAAAGAGATCCTATATACAATGGTATCGGTTAGTATTGATGGCGGTTGGTGTCAGATAGGAATATGCCAAAACTAATACGTATCGGCTGTATCGTATCGACCGATACAAACTGTGTTTTGAGTATCTGTGGTGTTTTATTCTCTCTATGTCTGACACGGAAACACTACTGATTTGGGGTGCCCATGCTTCCTAGAGCTATAAACATATAAATCTACACACTATAGCCAAAATTTATGTGTGTAAGATGCATGCTATTAACTCTTTACTAGAGAAAAATTCTAGAATTCTCAGCAACGTTCATAAAAACTAGAATAAATATATTAAAATCGTAGAATTAAAATGTTATGAATATCTAGAAAAGTCATGATATATCTCATATCTGACACAACAAATGGTACTGCTTTACCGGACATCAGAAATTATTTGATTCATTAAAGTGAATCCTTACCCAATTGGAGTAGATCACAGCCTTTCTCAAAAATATGTCCAGGGTCCGGTTCCATTATGGTCATCCAGACGTGTTCGATAGGATGTTTCACATTACTAGAGGAGGAATTAGCAAGGCATCTGCCGGGATCAATCTAAGCGAGGATATCTTTGCCGGTAATTCCTCTCCCATCCTTGTTGAGGATTGTACATCTTGCATGTCTCTTATATCTTGTTTTCAGGTTTCAACTCAACTTTGAGACGAGGAAATATCACCCATCAGGAATACATTCAGGTTGGGAAAGGTCGTGATGTTGGACTAAACCAAATCTCGCTCTTTGAAGCAAAAGTTGCTTGCGGTAATGGGGAGCAGATCCTTAGCAGAGATATATACCGTTTGGGTCATAGATTTGACTTCTTCCGCATGATGTCATGTTACTTCACAACTGTAGGGTTTTATATCAGCTCCATGGTAATTTCCATTCCCTTTCTGCTATAAAATAGAACTGATAAAGCTGCTGGTGTAGCCTGTTAGATTGGAGGCCAGAACTATCTTGGCTGTTCTTGCTACTAATATATATCGACATAAACAGATGATTGTTCTTGTTGAACATCATACTTGCAAACAATCTAATACTTCTGTTACAACTTAGCAAAAAGTAGATTAGAAATATTTAGTCTTGGGAGACTTCATCAAATCATAAAGAAAAACAAACAGGCATAATATGATGAGTCTACCAATTCAATGGTTGTTTTCCTTTGTCTGGAAGCATAGCTTTCTGTTTTACTATTTTCATTTCTTCTTGAGATGTTGAAACATTGTATTCTCTAATGTTACAGATGGTCGTCCTTATAGTCTATATTTTCCTATATGGTCGACTCTACTTGTCGTTAAGTGGATTGGAGGCCGCAATTATGAAGCAGGCCAGGATGAGAGGGAACAGAGCTCTTGAAACGGCCATGGCATCTCAGTCTGTCGTCCAGTTAGGTTTGTTAATGGCCTTACCAATGGTCATGGAAATAGGCCTTGAGAGAGGGTTCAGGACTGCCTTGGGTGATTTCATTATCATGCAACTTCAGCTCTGTGCTGTTTTCTTCACATTCTCTCTCGGGACAAAGTCCCATTATTTTGGACGGACAGTGTTGCATGGTGGGGCAAAATATAGAGCCACAGGACGAGGTTTTGTAGTGCGGCATGTCAAATTTGCAGAAAACTACAGGATGTACTCGAGGAGCCATTTTGTGAAGGGGTTGGAGTTGATGGTGTTGCTGATAGTTTACCAGATATATCAAGCTGCCGCTGAGGGCTCGGTTGTCTTGTTTCTCCTCACACTATCAATGTGGTTTCTTGTGGTTACTTGGTTGTTTGCACCGTTCCTTTTTAATCCTTCAGGATTCGAGTGGCAGAAGATAGTGGACGACTGGGATGACTGGACAAAATGGATCAGCAGTCGAGGAGGGATCGGAGTGCCTGGCAATAAAAGTTGGGAGTCTTGGTGGGACGAAGAGCAGGAGCACTTACAATCCACTGGGTTCTTGGGCCGCTTCTGGGAGATTGTTCTCTCGTTTCGTTTCTTCATCTTCCAGTATGGAATAGTTTATCAACTACACGTTTCTAATGGGAATAAGAGCATCATGGTGAGTGATATTTTTTTGATCTATTCTCTTTCTTCTTTGTTTAAAATACCAATGAGTGAAAATCAATAAGGAGGTACATTACTTTACTAGAAAAATCTGATCCAGTTCAGTTGATTATAGGGTCCTTTTTAATTAAAGTGGTTGTGGCTCTAATAAGCAAGTCATTATAACAAAACCTTTCTTATTATTCTCAGGTCTATGGCCTGTCCTGGCTGGTCATTGTCGCAGTGATGCTAATCTTGAAGGTCAGATGTAATTTATTTAATCCTCATGTATTCTTAAAACTGGTTTCTTTGATATTGCTCTCTAGCTGAACTGATTCCTGTTTTTGCAGGTGGTGTCTATGGGCAGGAAGAAGTTCAGTGCAGATTTCCAGCTCATGTTCCGGCTTCTCAAGTTGTTCCTCTTCATCGGGACCATTGGAACGGTGGGCATACTCTTCACCCTACTCAATCTAACAGTAGGTGACATCTTTGTTAGCCTCCTTGCCTTCATACCAACAGGATGGGCTCTTCTCCAGGTATATATATATTTTTTACTGTTTCGTCAACTGGTTATCATAATGCAAGCATTAAAATTCTTTCAAGTAAGAAAAACACTAATGTGTTTACCGTCGCACTGCTGCACTTTCGCGGAGCAGATAGCGCAGGCCTGCAGGCCTATTACCAAGGCAGTAGGGTTGTGGGGGTCGGTGAAAGCTCTAGCGAGGGGATACGAGTACTTGATGGGGATTGTCATCTTTACCCCGGTTGCAGTTCTGGCATGGTTCCCGTTCGTTTCCGAGTTCCAGACGAGGCTTCTGTTTAACCAGGCTTTCAGTCGTGGCCTGCAGATCTCTCGTATCTTGGCTGGTGGAAAGAAGAACAATTGATCGACTTGTGATATATGCCAGCCAAAAATCCTTTGTGCTTGACATCCTGATGTCAGAGGAGAGAGAAAACTATTCCATTATTTGGGGTGCATATTTTGGAGGGGAGGGAGGTGGTCATTCAAGATGTCTCTGAGAGTGGAGGTGCAGCGGTGCTCAATCAAAAAATCCAAGGCCGCCTTGTTTTCAGTATATGTGATTTAAATGTTGCTCTGTAAACAATAATTGGTCCTAAACTAGCAATGTTTAAACAATAAGGCCTTATATGGTAAGGGAAATAAATACCTCTTTCTCTCGTTCAAGTGGTGAAAATTTTTGTAGGGTTTTGTTAGAAATAATATGATTATTTATAAGGGCACATCAAAAGTTGATCAGGGCTAGCCAGGATTGGGACTAGCTCAAGTTTGCTCAGGACATCACATTTTTTTACTCATTGGGCTGTCACACACCCCCCAAACCCAAATTTTAAGCTTCATTTCAAAATTTTACTCTCTCTTCCAAAACCGTAGCTTTCTTCATCTTTCTCCACCATTTCAATTCTCACAATCAATCTCCATCAAAATCCTAGTTTTATTCTCATACATATTCTTCTCCTTCTCCACCATTTCCATCCTCACCATCTCCATCAAAACCCTAGTTTTTTATTTCCAATTTCGATGGCACCCAAAGGCTCCTCACAAACAATGTACAAACCCTAATACTTCTTTCTCACAAAGAATGCATGTCCAAACCCTAAAAATGTATATTTCACTCCAAGATGTAAATAAACTCTAACATATGTTTTGTCATTCGACAATTTCGACTTTAGGATTGCCAGCAATTGTGGCAACCTAAAATGGACTTGCCGTAGCAAGTTCCTTTCAGGACTGCCATAATTCCTGACAGTTCTCCTTCTAGGAATGCCAACATTCCTGTTGTCAGCAAGTCCATTTCAGGACTGGCACAATTTCTGGCATCCTCAATACTTCGACTGCCAGAAATTATGGCAGTCCTGATATGGATCAATTTCTTCTACAACTAGGGTTTTATCCATAATTTCTTCTACAACTAGGATTTTCATCATATAATTTATAAATAAAATTGGTTAATAGATTTGATAGCCCTTTCTTGGTTTCATCTATGCCCAAACAAGAAGAAGAAAAATAAAGTAGAAAGAGATCTGAGAAATTAGAAGAGAGCAAAAAAAAAAAAAAAAAAAAAAAAAAAAAAAAAAAAAAAAACTAGGGCTTGAAAAAAGAGATGTTCTTGTTTTGGTTCTTGTTCCTTGTTTCTTCTTGTGAGGAACTAAGTGTTCTTATTAGAAAGGAGAAGAGAGAAAAAAAATGACTTATATACTTACATTTGGGCTAATACTTGTAAATAAATCAAAGTTAGCTTTTGGGCTAGCCTCAATCAACTTTTGATGTGCCCTTATAAATAATCAATAATATAAATACATAACCCTTGAGTTTTAGTGTAATGTAATCTTTTAACATGATGGATTCAAAAGCAATTGAGTTTCAAATGCTTTGACTAAGTGGACTAAAAAGAATTTGCAAATGGAGGGATGAAATGCCTAATGACGCATAGTGACCTACGTCTTATCTCTGTGGTGCCACACAAAAATCGAACATACAAAGCGTCATCTCCCCTAGTGGGGCGTTATCCGAGTTGGCGTCCCCTTAGAAACAGAAGATGTGGGGTGCCAAATCCCGTGGCGTCCCATAGTGCAAATTTTTTAAAAAAATGCTGATTGGAGGGAACTTGGCGGGTGGGGTGGAGGGGAGGAGGATAGTTTGCTATAAATATGACGGTGGTTTTGGTTGCAGTGAACGGAGAAGAATATAAAGAGAGAAGCCGACAATAGCTTTGGGGGAGAAGCGCAAGGAGGGTAGCAACAAGGACTAAGGTATTTTTTACAGCATTGTGTAGATATAGGGATATCTTTTGTCTGTTGGATCTTCTTGCTGTGTAAATGTAGATAGCGGTTTGTATATTAATTGCATGTTTGTATCACATTTTGTCCTTGAACTATTTTTATATTAAAAACAATGAGTGTAGGAACTTTTTTATCAAAAAACTTGTAAACTTATTACAACTCGAATCAACACTCATTCATATACTCTGTTGACGATCTGACAAAGCTTTGGAAACTAGAAATGTCACGACCCGCACCCGGTATAGAGGCACAAGTACGTGGGTACGTCCAGCCTACGCCGCAGCATCGGCAGTAGAACGCTGTCTAGGTCAACAACACTAACTAACATATCCAATGAATATGTCACAACCTGTCAATGATATCACATCTCCAAATAGAAGTCATATATATATATATATATATATATATATATATATATATATATATAATCATACCATACTCAATCACAAATAATGGCACAAAATGAGATAGAGATATGAAATGATAAACATAAGTACATGCCTTAAATAAATATAATAATCCAAGTCTCATAAACTGGAGACAAATCCAGTAATACTAGCTTAGCTAAGTCACTACTGGTGGTGCATCCTTAACTGGCATTGGCTCCAAAGGAAGCTCCTGGGCATAAACCTCGTCTGCTCCGAGTCCGTAATAGATCATAGGACAGAAGTCCTCTAGATCCTCTAAAAAATGTTATCCAGTTAGGATTAGAGCAAAGTACATAAACTAACATCAGTTTCGTTAAATTGATAAAAAATATAATTGACAGTAAGTAATGAAAATACATGATGGATAAGCAATACAACAGTGAGTATAGAAAAAGTAGGTAATCGTATCATGGACAAATATGAACTGTAAGTAATCATGAGTATGAATCTATCAACAGGTAACTAGAATAGAGCATGTAATACTATAAACTATGCCTTGAGACATTAGTTTATTATGTGATCGGCTTGAGACACGATCAAGCTATTCCATATGATCGGCTATTCACAAGTATAGGTAATAGATCAGGCCGACCATACATGAAAAGCTATGTACAAGTACAAGTAAGATAAGGCTACACCTTGCGTGAGGTGAGGGTGAGCTATGATCACATAATCTACTAATACCTCTCCATCCCCTGACTAATATAGTGGATCCAACCATGGTACGTTACAATACAGGATTCTCTGAGAGGGTAGCTAACCCCCTCAGGAATTGGTGTCTATACAAGTACAACAAGGAATAATATCTCATGACAGGATCTAAAATATACTAATCTATGTACCCTCGTGTTAGGTGTCACAACCCGCACCCACTGTGAGGGTACGAGTACGTAACAACGCCCAGCCTACGTCGCAGTGTCGGCAGTAGAACGCTGTTCTAAGTTACTATCTAACTAACAACTCACACAATTATATAATGTACTTGTCAAATCTCAACTCCGAACAAAGGACAAGTATAGATATAATAGAATCTCAATCACAGTCTAAGCACGATATGATAACACAGAAGATTATAAATAAAACTGAATAGAATAATAAAACTAACTACTAAAATAATATAATCTCCAACAATCTCAAAACAACATATCTCAACTTAATTACAATTCAAGTTCCAAAACATGAGATCTAAACCAAGTCACTAGCTAATCTCCCGATCACTCCTGAGTGTCGGGGCCAAAGGTAGCTAAGCCGTCTCCTGGTCCATAATAAGTAGGGCAAGTGTCCTCAGGGCAATCATCTGTAAAATTTTCAACAGGTCCAGTCAGGACAGGAACGGGCACAATCTCATCTAGAAAACCCAAGTAAATGACAGAGAACTATAAAGCAGTTATAGACAGTTGTATTATTGATGAACATGGCAATTTATATTCAGGTGATGGTATAGAGAGACAGATAAAGTACAAGAAAAGTAAGTAACTAAACAAGAGAAAAATCATGACAATAAAGACTGTAAAATAAATCTAGCTGAACTAGAGTAACATGATGAGTCCAGACAATACAGTATAAGTCGAGTGTAATCCCAATGTGAGTCTAATAAAAGATGAGTCGAATGTGATTCTAATCATTGTTCTAATAAGGTGATTCGAATAAGGTGGTACGAATAATGATTTACATGATGTTCTAACAATGATTCGAATAAATTCTCTAAGTGTGTTTTAAAACACTGAGATGTAAACGGCTAAGGGTAATACGGCACACCGCACACCTGGCCAAGTGTAGGATGGCTATCGTTCAAATATCATTCACAGAGGGGTGGTTCGAATAGTAGGAATGTTCACATGTCTAATCAGTATTTCCCCGCCCATTCTAATACAAGTGAATCCATAATCCGCCGACACATCAATCGAATACAAGTCCAACCAGCACGTGAAGATGCTAATAAGTGGTTCGAATAGTTTGAATGGTGATTCGAATGACAGAGGCAAGACGAGTAAAGTATGTGTGTCGTATACATGAATTCAGAAATAACAATACGTATTTGTAACAGAGAATCACATACAACTAACTAGAACTGAAGTACAGTAATTGACAAGTAAATGAGAGAACTATCAGAGAATGTACTCGCCTGATACTCTGAAAAGAGTAGTGTAATATCAGATGTCTGCACCGGAGTCACAATGTCCTAAATAGAGTAATACAGGTTATAATGTGTTCAAAATAAGGTAAATGAAGTCTACGATGCAATCTACATGACTTCTAGGTCAATCTAGGTCAAAGTCAACTCTAAGTCAAACCTGGTCAACTGTCTAGGTCAACTAGGTCCAAGTCAAACTTGGTCAACTCTGGGTCAACCCAAGTCAACTATACTAGTCAAACTAGGTCAATTGGTCACATCTAGACTCAATGTTGACTTTTGGTCAACTCCAGTCAATCTTGAACTATTGGGTCAAACCTTGGTCAATTCTAGGGTTTTCTCAACTGTTGAGTCAACCAAGGTCAACTCAACATTGGTCAATATTAGACTATTGGGTCACTTATCTAGGTCAACTCTATAAGGCCAACTCAAACCAAACCATAGACTAGGACACCATATATATATCTATATCATATTTATACATCACACATATATATATATATATTCAACCTTATGTCAATCTTATTATCTAACACATAAAACACATCCCTATATAAATATATCACATAGGCTAATATAAGCATACATACTAGGAGACATACATAGCATCTATGCATTCATTCATGCTTAGGTACATAGAGGCATATGTTGATCAATACATATATACATACATCCTTGCATAAATACAGACTTGCATACATGGGTACATGGATATGTAGAGAGGTTGAGAGAGGGTGCAATTGTGTGGGTTTACAGGTATGTGTATAGTGTAGTGAAGGTTTAGGCACATGTATATGGCTAAGGCAATGTGCATGTGTGTGTGGCTTAGTGAAAGGGCAGTACAATGTAGATGGTTAAAACTGAACAAATCAAGTGGCTGAACCTGGCACACTCAATGTGGACTGCATCATTACTCAAACTAATGATAAGGTAATATTATTGGCTAAACCTTTAACTAAGTGGGGAAAATCTGAATGGGAAGGGAAAAAAATCTGAGGATAACATCACTCATTCAATTTAACATACATGCTTACATGGCATCAATCTCAGTTATGTAACAGTACCCTGTATCTATTTTAGGTTTTCAGTTTGTACCAAACAGGGTGAATGTGTGTACATGTGTGTATAGGTGAGTGTCAAGTTAGTTTCTTGTGTGTACATGAGAACACCATGTTCTCAGTTTTCAGAATTGGATGTGCAACCACAGTGTCAATGTCAGTTCCTGTGTGTGTGAGTGACATATGAGTGAAGTTTATGTGTCAATGTGACACATGCTTGTGTGTGTGTGAACATTTGTGTTCTCAGTTCAGTGGGGAAATGAGTGAGGGGAATGTGAATGTGAGCAATGCAATGAGTGAATGAGTGTAATGGCAGTTGATTCTCAGTTTTCTAATAGAGAGAGTGTGTGTGCAAGACTGGAAATTGACAGTGTAACAGTTACATATTAAGCTCCAAACTCCCAAATTCGAAATCCCAAACAATCCCAGTTTTCATATTTAAAACTAACATTCAAAACCAATTTCAAATTTCAAATCAAATCCCAACCATTAACCCAACATCTAAACTCAGGAAACATGAGGTATGAACCCTATGTTGCATTCGAGTATCAACATGGGTTCGAAACCCTCATTTCATTTGAAAGATCCAAAACCTATATCATAACCCAAATTGGAACATAAAACTAAACTCAGGTATATTGTAAATTCCTTTTTAAAATCGAAATGAACATTGAAACATTGAAACAGTAACAAAAATACCTCAGTGTATCAGGAGCATGAAATCGAACCCAATTCAAATCCCGTCACCCAAATTCCAACACAAACCTTGAATCAACATTTCAGTAAAGTATTACATGTATAAATGATTCAATATGGTAATTAAAACATCAAAATTCGGTTTGAAAATAGAACTAAATCTCAGAATTGACAGCAAGCAATGACAGCTTTCATTAACCAGTCCAATCTAATTCGAAAATCCCTTTTCTTCAAACACAAAACTTAAATTATCATTAACAGTAAACTAACATGCATATGTATGAATCAAATATGGTAAATTAACATCAAATATCAGTTTTGAAATAGAAATCGAATTTCAGAAATCAAAAACTGAAACGTGTATCAGGAGCATGAAATCGAACCCAATTTTCCAACCAAAACCAAACCAACATTCATGTCAGGGGGGGTAATTCGTGTCATCCCTGGGGTCATGTGTGTGTCCACAAGTGTCAGGTATTGTGTCCAAATCGTGTCACAAACCCAGTCGAACTAGTGATAGAGACAGTGCAGTGCAGTCTCGTGCACGCGTGTCGAACCTTTTAGGATACGACACACGAACCCACAAGTGTCGTGCACGTGTCCACAATTAGTCTGGGTCTAGGGATAGGGTTAGGGTAGCCTGACACGAGTCCAAGTGTCCTCGTGTCCCCGCACGAAGTGCGTATTAGTGGCACCTGTGCACGCATGTGTGCGTGTGGTCGAGACAGTGCGATCGGGATTTCTCCCAATTCGCTCGACGAAACCATCTCAAATTTTACGTGCATGGTGTCAGTCATTGCCCGTAGGTGTCCACCAATTTTGGTGTCCAACCGAGTCGTATCGTGTCGGATATGGACGTGTGGCAGTAGGACACTGCACGGGGCCTATGCACGGTGTCGTGCACGAGGTACGTATCCGATTTGGACACAAAAAATCCATAGAATCATGCTCAGTCATATATATTCATGATCTACACATTATTAGCTACCCAAATATATAATTTGTTTTGAAAACCAAGAACGAAAAATTCTAAGAGATATTTCGTCGAACACCTATGTACATACATTGATACGTGTCCGATACGGACACCAATCGGACACAAAATCCACCCAAATTCGAGGTACAGCTAGGGGACTCCTAGATCTAGCCCTAAATGCAAAGAAAATAGAATATTAGATCAATTTGTGGAGTTTTATCTATAGGTGCGAAAAGCTTGAAAAAGCTCCAAATGGAAGATTCCTCCTTGCTAGCCAAATGCTCCCAAATTATCCCAAAGCTGGGATTAAACTCCAAAATCAAAAAATAAGAGAGTATTAGGCTCTAATACAAAAAACTAGAGTGGAAAAGGATTTAAAATGGAGAATCTATGGAATGGGGAAGAATGCACAAACCTTTCTTTTTTCCTATGTGCTCTTTCAATACAAAAGAGGCAAGAACTAATTGGGAGATTATTTATAGGGAAGGGAATGACCTAGTGGCTGGTCATAAAGGAAAGAATTAGGGTTAGGGTTTCACTAATGGGCTATGGGCCAAGTTGTACTAGCTAACTAGCTCAAGTCCTTAGCCTTTGGTCCAATGCAAAAATCCTCCTACTCTCTTCATGAAACTTAGCCAACTTAAGTCAATCAAGACCAACTTGAGTTAGATTAGGGTCCATACCATGTTAGCTAAGTCACCAAAGTCAAGGTCAAAGTCTAGGACAGTCTCTTAAGTCACAGCTAGCAAAAAGTCAAATTAACAATCACCAATGCAATAAATCCTAAAATAATTCAAAGGGGCCAAATGACCAAAATACCCTCATGCTCAAAAATAAAAATAAATCATCCTAATGACGTGGTCAAGCTCTAGGTCAGGCAGTCCCTCAGGTTACACTAGCAAAGTATCAAAATCATAAGCCATGACTTAAATTTTTTTTAAATTGATTAAAAATCACCAAAAATCATATTATTAATTAAATATCATAATTAAATAAATTAAAACAAAAATTTCAAAATTACCCTCATTTAGAAAATCGGGTGTTACATTAGGAATCAAGTATAATACTGATATCATAGAATGTCATTAAGATAACAAAAACTGTCAGAAAATGTACTCGCCGGCGGTCCCGAGCAACATGTATGGATCGATGTCCAAAGTGGAGTCATAAAGACCTAAATATAAAATATCAAAGTCAATCAGCGTTTCGGTGTGCTAAACATTAATATCTAAAGTTAAATATAATTTCTAGGTCAATTCTAGGTCATGGGGGTCAAACTCGAGCTCAGCGACACCAAGCTGGCCTACTGGCAACGATCGACTGTGGAGGCTGCGGAGTTATGGGTGCTTGGAGTGCTTCGCTAGATGGACGATGGATGGTCGGTGTGGTGGGAGGTCCGGGATTGGGCGGTAGTCATGGCTATGGAGTTATGGCTGAACAAGAAGGGAGTACGGGTTGTTGAGGCAACGAAGCTCCATAAAGGGGATGCTGGCGCGACAACACAATAGTTTTTCGACGATGGCCATGGCGAGTCATCGTCGCATGCGGAGTCGGGTCTGGAAGTAGTCCATGGTGGTCGAGGGGTGGCGGTTGATGGTATGAGGATGGCGGCAATGACTGTGGTGGATGACTCTGTTGGTTGTGGCGATGATACTAATGACGGTGAAGGTGGGGATATTTTGGTAGGGTGTTGGCGAGTGGTTTGTGGTGGCTGCATTGTAGAGTTTCGATGATGGCGGGGGTTGATGACGAAGACGACAGTGCTGGTGATGGAGGATGGCGGGCTTTGTCACTGGGCAGAGGTGTCAGAGTTGAGGTCGGGGTTGGGAGGAGTTGATGGCGAGGGAAATGAAGGAGTCGGGTTTCACATCAAAATATGGAGGGGTCGTTCGTTGGCCAATCCTTATATACATGTACGGAGGATAGGGGTGGATATATATGTTTTGTAGATTCCTTCTTTTATCAATATATTTGATACTATCAAATAGTTTAAATCCCATAATTCAAATAAAAAAAATAAGTACTTGATTATCTCAATAATTTAGAATAACATTTGAATTTATCAAATAGCATAAGTATATTTTATAAATCCAAAACTTATTTTAAAATACCGTTTAAATCTATTTTAATTAAATGATCGACGTAATAGTTTTAAAATAATATTTAACATTTATCAAACTAATTTAAATCGCATATTCAAATCAAATCATAATTGACGTCATCGAATAATTTAAAATATGTTTTTGTTAATCACAAAATTATATAAAATATTTTATGATTTTTAACCCCCCTTTGGAAACTAATAAATTTTTAAAAGTCCAAAAGTTAATATCTTTTGTAATACAAAGTTCTGGAATTCGAGGATGAATATTTTTCAAAAGCAAATGGTATCCTAAACCATCAAATAAGTTTTGAAATACAAAATTAATCAAAAATATCTTTTATGAAGTTTTGACAAGAAATTTCTTGTGAACACAAATAAGTAAAATAAATAGCAATAATAATTTTGAAAATCCGGGAAGAGGGGTTACAAATCCTTGAAATTTAAGGAATGTCTAGGATAGACAGTCTTGATAGGTCAGAAGGAAGATGTAGTAACAGAAATTTTTGCAAGAATGGTGTTGGTTGATAAGATAAATCGAGGGTAGCAAAATTTTTTTTAATAAGAAATAATGATGAAAGAATTCGGTTTAGCACGATTGGTCATTTAGGCACGATCAAGATATGACCAATTTATAAGGTCAAGGATCTAATCAAGGTCAATATCCAAGCATGCTTAAGGATAAAATCGAAATAGGATTAGCTACACAAGAAAAGTCATTAGACACGATTAACCATTAATCGAAATTATGCAAGCATGATCAACGATCAAAAGTTTAGGCAAAGTCTAACATGATTAAAATCACTTGGATAAGTATGATATAGTTACGATCAAGGCTAATCATGCAAGTCATCCAAGCATGATTAAAGATTTGGCACAAATATGAATATGATCAAAATAATCATGATCAAAGTTGGAATAAAATCTAAGCATTAGCAATAACAGAGTTTGAAATATAGGAACGACTATGATTATAGTCAAAATAGTTTAGTCACGATCAAAGTTGTCTAGGAACGATCAAAATTCAAATTTGTTTGGCACGATTAACTTGATTAACTATTTAAGCAAAATTATTTAGGCACAATTATAGAATCAAAATCTAGAAAAATATGCAAATTGACACGATCGAAATGTAACCAAAATAGTCTAATTGCGATCAAAAGTCGTTAAGATGATCCAAATCGGAATCACTTTAGTACATCAATTATGTAGGCATAATCATAGAATCATAATCTAGGTATGATTATGAATCTAGTGAAAAGAATTCAAAAATAGGTTTAAAAGATTACTAGGAAGACAAATAATGATATGAAAATAAAATATACAAAAAATGAAAGGATAAAGAGTAAATCAGAATTTTAAGTGAATGCATGAAATTGCAAACCATGAAATCAATAGTCATATGCCAAAAAAAGATATAGTCTCTATAATATTCAAAAATCATATATATATATATATATATATATATATATATATATATATATATATATATATATATATATATATATATATATATATATATATATGAAGTCATGTTACAGAGAATTTATGTCTCGCCAGTGTACACTGGCTGTAGTAAACCCTTAGTTTCGTGACTCAACTATGATATGATATCGAATATTTTATTAACTTTATCCAATATTGACATAATAACTCAAGGATCAAATAGGACAATTGAGATGTAGTTCTAATAATATTTGATAACCTACGCTCACTTAAAATTACTTCAACTTAGAAATTATGTCACGCTAGTGCGCTGCTGGCTGCAGTGACTCCGTAGTCTCGATAAATCAAATAAATGGCAACAATGCACTTCTGTCTTGCCATTATAAGTCAACGAATATTCTTCCAACTATATACATAAGGATTTCAAAGGAACTTCTAGAAATTCAAACAAGTTGATCATGATAGAAACAGTGTAAGTATCTGTCCTTGAAGTGAAAGTATCAATTTTGAAAACGATCGATTAGGTATCAATTTTGAAAATCTAACGATCAAAAAATTAAAGAAGACGACTTGGAATTAATTGAATCAGGTTAGGCTAAAATTTAATAGGTGGAAATAGAATATAGACTCTTTAGGGAAAATAATTAGTTATGGTCAATAGAAATAAATAAGTACTACAAATTTTATGATATGACAATGATGTTTTAGAGGGGAGAAATTAAAATGGCACAAATGATCAAGATTAGGAACAGAATCCTAGGAAGGCCTAGTTTACCAAGCGATTATCCTATCCACCTTAGATTATACTATCATATCAAATACATTGGTATATCATTCTATGAAAATTCCCCAAGTTACCTAATAGGGTTTTAGAATTCAATAAATCATTGGCTAAATCACATGGCCTACATAACAAACTTAACTACCCAATAGTCAAATTGAACAAGGGTTTCCTTGTAGTGCCCCGTCCCTACATCGTCCTTGTTTTGTCCACAGGGTGCACGAGAAAGGAACACTGTCTCTACCGATTAAATGAGAACCGATAGATTGGGATCGGTTGAATTGGTCGAACGGAAATGATTGAATTAAGATCATTTCTCGTTATGGAAAGGCTTCTTCGGAATCAAGTCCCATATTCAGCGGGTTGCGCCTCAAGGATAGACTCTACGGCTGAGTCGGAAGATACCTCCCATTGCTCTATTTTTATGCCGCACTTGCCCTTTGGATTTGGTTTTTCTGAATACATTTTCGTGAATGTTTTCGATGATTTTCATGGCTTGCGTTTTTGAACTCGCATTTATATATCGAACTCCTTTAATTGTGCAGTATTCTAATCAATTGCTTATGCGATTTTAGGTGATCGCGTAGGTGCCGTATAGCGCAACCAACGGGTCTTTTGCCTCAAACAAACAATCAAAGTGAGTGGCTGGACCCTTCTTTTTTTTAACATTTTTCAATCTCAAATCAATCAATAGAATGCTAGTTGGTTTAAGTGCATGAAAGCTTAGATTTCAATGAACCGTTGCACGATTCGTCACGTACGCACGCTATAGAACTATTATGCCAAGAAAATATCGCATGCTTAATACATTATGCCTGTTATAAAACCAAGATAAACAAAGTTTTGAATCATTGAATAACTGTCGCCATAACACGACAAAGCAACGATGACAATGGTTATGTTACTCACGAACTAAAGAATTTACTTGAATAACTAATCTAACCTTACACGATCATTGGACAACTCGTGCACGATGAACGGCTTCCTCGAGCGATACCCCAAGACACGGGATCGTTTCGGCCTAGGAGGAAGCAAAAGATAGCTGAGCTCGACGTAAGAAAAACATGTTTAATCGAGAAACTTGCAGCAGGGCTCGCTATCCATGCTGAAAGTGTCGCCGTCTAACCCAGCTATAGTCCAAAATGGCTTGTGGTGCCAGTGACCTTCACATATACAAACTGCACACGTAAATTGATAACGATTGACAGGGAAGAACATGGTAAGTCTTATATTGCACGACGCACTTTGCTTTGAGTAAGTTCTAGCATAATTTACATTATGTCGATCATTGCTTGTCTAAAATTTATTATGATGACTAGAAAGATCACAAAATTAAGTCATAATATTTTTTGAACCAAATGAGAGTGTGGTATATAAATTAGCTACTCGTCAGTACAAAGTGTAATGTACTGATCCTCGCTCTCCACAGGTACCCCGAACAAAGAAGGGCGTGCCACTTAAGCTCAAGGTGACGTTAGTACATTTGAAGCCTCGTTCGTGTGTTGAAGGCTTGTTTGATTCTTTTGAAGACTCCATATTCAGTCCAGAAGAAATGACGTCTCGATTCCCCACGATTCTAGGTCTTTGAAAATATTTTATTGTAAATGGGGATGTAATGTGTGGAACGACTATCTCATCAGCGTTCATTTTATAATCGAGTTATGTTGTAGCCTGCGAGGCAGATGAATATAATAGAGTCATATGAATGATATTTATTATAAATAAAACAAAAGTTCCTTCTTTTTTCAAATGTGTTCATTCAATTTCTCTGTGTACTCTACTTGATGTTGTGTTTCGGATAACCTTCTGACTATGTCTTGTGCGATCGCAACTTAGGTTCGCATGGCATCACGCCCGGAGGACGACTATCGATTCCACAGAATCGGGGCATGACATAATGGTATCAAAGCACAGCTTTACATCCTTTGGTCTTCCGTCTAGAATCTCAAACCTTTGACCTCGTATCGTTGAGATAAGTTGTTCTATACAATGAGTCCGTAATATCTTGAGACTAATGTGTGTGTCTACGTATTGCAGAAGTGACAGAAACCGTAGCGGAAACCGCGGCCGAGCAAGAATAGAGTGCTTCGAGCGGTTTGAGTAGCTCGCGGGCCGGACCTTCTAACAATGCCATCGAGAGGATGTTGTGCATGATGGAGGCGCAGCAGAAATAGTCCAAAAATTGACATCAGCATACCTGGAGGTACGACAGGCTCAATTCGAAGCTCGCTTTGATGCCCAAACCAAGATGCAACAAAAGAAGCTTGATACTCTACAGCAGATCGTCCAAACGATGGTAGCTAACGAAAACTCCACAACTGTGCCTACTGTCACCGAGCTGACGGGTCAACCCATCGAAGTCGATCGAGAGGAGCCCGAGCGTCAACCTACGGCACTGAGAAGTTACGACTTTGAAGTGTCAGAATTCAAGAAAGCGTGCCGCACCTCCTTCAGCGGCACTGAAGGCCCTTCTATGACAATCGAATGGTTGGAAGAGCTGGAAGATCACTTCGAGCTGCTCGGCATTGAAGAATCCAAGAAAGTCGTCTGCGCACAACTTCAACTACGTTTGAATGCGCACGGCTGGTGGACCATGCACAAAAGAGCGATCCGACGTGATAACAGCTCAACGCCGATCTCTTGGGACACGTTCCGTAAAGCCTTTGAAGTTGAGTACCTTTCCTCAGTCGTTTGTCAAGATAAGGAAAATAAATTCATGCAGTTTAAGCAAGGAAACCGGACAGTACAATAGTATGCGACAGATTTCAACAAATTGTCCAAATTTGCTGGTGTATTTTTTTCATACAGAGGAGTATCATGTACAATGATTCGAAGTGGGTCGGCGGCCCTCTATTGCTGCTCATGGGGCGGTACCGGAGTAAAAACCACGGGCGATGCTCTAAATTATGCTCTGCACCTTGAGAGCCAGTACCCTCCCGTCGCTGCTGACGTTGTGCATTATTCCAATCACAAACGTCCTAGCTTTACGGGAGGCAACAATCACGCTGCAAAGCATCCAAACAATAGGGGAACCAGGGATAGAACACTAGGCCTCGTTGCACAAAATGTAATTATATCGGACACAATGCCAGCGAGTGTCGTACCTTGAACGTAGATTGTCACTTTTGCAGAAAAATAGGGCACTATGCTAGAGATTGTCTTTCCCGACTGCGAAGACATGATGCTCCGCCACAACCAAATCATCAAAATCAAGGCCCAGCTCCTCGAGCTCCTCAAAATGTACAACATAATAGCCAGGATCGTCGTCCTAATGCTCAAGGGTGCATCTACGCCATGACTCGAGATGAGGCATTCACCTCATATATAGTCGTTACAGGTATACTACTTTTTAATGATAAACCTTCTTGTGTACTATTTGATTCAGGTGCTGTCACATCCCGTACTCGCTTTTCAGGATACGAGTGCGTGTCCAAGCCAGCCTACGTCGCAGAGTCGGCAGTAGAACGCTGTCAAGCCCGCAATAAATAAATGCTCAAAATAAACTTTATTGCTCACTCACAGTTCGAATAGTTTATAACATTTACAAGAATTATATTCAAGGAAAATACAATGTCCTTACATATTTGAAATGAATACAACATAGCTATCAAATCTCTAGGTTTGGCCTGCAAATACACCGAATCTCCCAATGCTAAAGAAGCCACGGCTAACCTGAAAAATGTTGGTTTCCAGTCAGGAATGGAACAAGTACACAAACCGACGACAATGCAAAAACACAATAGAATTCACAAGTCATGAAAATAACACATGCGAAAAAAATAGAAAGTAACTGATATCATGGCATGTCCAGAAAGAAAGTAGATAATACTACCACATGATGTATCCACTAAATGAGCATATAAATGGGGGTGACATGGCAATCAAGGAAAACAAATAAAAGACCACTATCTATGTGTTTTGAAATATCAATTTCGATATGTGAACGGCTAGGGGGTAAATCCGGTACCCCGTACGTGAATTATGCGACTGCTATCATACAAGAATAGACATTTTAGGGATATTTTTGGGTAGTGCACATGTCTACTAAGATATTTCCCTGCCCAACTAGTACTCATGGAATCAAGTCGCAAGCATGGTAATCATGTAAAAGACAGTCAAGAGATACAACAAATCCATGATACTAATCTCCGTGTGACGAGCATGTCAACAAGCAGCAAGACATATGTATAAACATGAAACATAAAAACTACTATGAATCGAAAACAATCAGAAAGTGTACTTGCCTGAGGTCCTGTGCTGGTGAAACCGATAATACTATACCACTCAGTGAGCCACAACAGTCAACAAATGCAAAAAGTTTCTAGATGCTAAAATAAATATTACCAACATTTCAGAATAGTCAAATTAGCTAGAATTGTCTATCCTTAAGTCTAATTCTGGACACAAGGAAAAAAAGGTAATTTTGGGTCAAAATGGTGTCCGCTGTTGGACCCGCTTTGCACCAAAAAGTGTGCCAAAGTCTATAGTCTCTAAAGTTGTCAAACTTCATGTCTACAGATCCAGTTTTATGATACGAACCCAAATGTATGTCCAAAGTTGGATTCCGGTGGACTGTGCACAAAATTGCCCATTGAGTCAGATCGTGGGGCCCGCAAAACAGTGATCCGGTCAACTGTCTCAGAATCGGACCAAACTTGGCATACAGGACCAAAAAAATGATACGGTCCCATTGGCGCAAGTTTCATCTCGATCTGACGAACGTGCACAAAGTAATTAGGAAATTTACAATAAGGCCAATACGGTAAATTTTGACGGATACGTATCAAATTCGTCGCGCACACGCAACCAATTTAAATTTTGTCAAAGCCCACACGTCCATGAATCCATTACGCACCTTTCGATGCTTTCGGTTCGCGACCAAGTCGTCCGGTTTGGCAGGACGTACGTGGTATCAGAGTATTTTTCTAAAATTTTACTATTTTTAGAAATAGTTTTTCCTGATATTTAAACTGATTTAATTTACTGTTTAATTAACAAAAATTAAAAGTGACAGTAGGGTTCTAATCCCGTATATGTAGTCTACAAGTCTGTTCAAATAGGTTTTAAAGAATCGCCTTGGTTTGGCAGAAAATTGCCTTCCAAGTTGGGTACCTAGAATCGAATACTGTCCAGTTTTGAGACAATTTTCGTCGATTTTTGAGTCAATTTCTTGTGCAATCTAGGGCTTCTACATACAAAGTAATTAAGGGAATTTAAAGGCATACATATTGGCTTCGTACTAGAGGAGGAAGATCGCAAAACGATCGATCGATCGAGACGTAAAATCGCTGTGAAGTTTTCTCTGTAGGTTGTTGCTGCTGTTGCTGTGAGTTTGTGGCACGCGCACGGTCAATTTCGGCGCTTGTGTGGCGGCACGCGACTGCTGGGTTGGTCGCCAGGGGTCAGGGTCACCGCCCAGGGGTTGGCGAAGCAGGGGTTAAAAGTTAGGGTTCGCTGGTTTTAGACGAACTTCCCTCTCCTCCTATCTCGATCTATATATACATATGTATATCTATGTGTTCGGTTTGGTTCCCAGAAGAAGGGCGGTCGGGCTTCCTGGGGTTAGGCCCACTGTGCTAGTGCTACCTGGCTGGTTTGGGGTTGCTTGGCTCAGAAATGAATTGGATTAGGTCACACATGGGTTGGTTTTTGTTTTTGATTTCTTTTCATTTCTATACTAATACCTTTCTAGGTTTATATGTATATATACATTTATTGCCATATGTATACATATATTCAAGTAGGAAAATCATAATAAACTTATAAAATTCTAAAAATATATCTAAATAATAATATTTTCTAAAACTATTTAATAACAATCTTTTGTACCTCATTTTCTATATTGTAACAATTACTACTAATCTTATTTTTAATATTAGCAAAACTTACTAATTAAATACAAGCTAGTAATAGTTACGAAATACAGTAATATTAAAATAATAATAATAATATAATAATAAATTTCTTTATAAATATATCATTCTGTATATACTCCTTAATTAGAAAATAGTATATAGGATAGCAGTACTCTAGGAAAGCTTTTCAACAAAATAACAAATGACATTTATATATACATAACAGCTATCTATCAAAGATACTCACTAGATCACTAAGATAAACTACCATTACAAATATACCATATACATCTACATGATCGTTTTGGGTGTACTACATGACTACGCAGGCTGGGTTTGGTTTGGGTCCAGTTTGGCTAAATTGGTGCAACCGGGTCCCATAGAAGTCATAATTTTAATAAAAAAAATAACTAAATCATCTATGGGGTTTAAGTCACAACTTAGCCTGATTTTCTTAGTTAGAATACACTTATGGCTTGGCATTCTCCTACCATGGCTAAATACTAGTCAAAACACGTGACTGGACTATCCGTACCATAATTCTTGGTCATCTTTAATTCCTAACCATGACTAAGGTCATCTACCATCACAATTATCTAATTAATTATTTATAAAATTCTAAAAATTGTAATTCAAATAAAATAAAATATATCAAAATTTCTGGAAGGGGGATTATAGGTGCCACGAATAGTTTTATATCGACAGACTTTACCGTCGAGCACAAAATTCCCGTGACACCGTTAGGCCTTAATCTTAGCGTTCACATACCATCGGGCACGTCACTACTCGTAAACTTAGCCTGCAACGACGGAATCATCTATATAGGAGGGGAAAAGGTCTATTTTGATGCGGTAGTTCTAGACATTAAGGACTACGACATCATTCTAGGAATGGATTGGCTTGGCCCTTGCAACGCCACCATTGACTGCACAGGAAAGAATGTCACCTTCCGCATACCTGGAGTGCCCAAATTCTACTACTCATGTGGTGAAGCATCGTCGACCTGTATGGTGATCTCAGTAATTTCTACTCGATGGATGCTGCATTCAGGATGCGAAGGCTACTTGGCGTCCGTTCGAGACATGCGATAGGATGTACAAACGCGAATCAGACCGACGTTGTGGCATAATTCTCCGACATGTTCCCGGACGAGCTGCCCGGAATGCCACCCGACCGAGAAATCGAGTTCAGCATTGACACATTCCCTGATACCCGACTGATTTTCAAGTCCCCATACAGAATGGCACCTGCAGAACTAAAAGAGCTCAAGGTCCAATTGCAAGAGTTGCTCGACAGAGGATTCATTCATCCTAGCATCTCACTATGGGGAACACCCATGTTGTTTGTGAAAAAAAAGATGGGTCAATGCGTCTGTGCATCGACTACCGTGAGCTGAATAAAGCCACCATCCGGAACAAGTATCTGTTGCCCCCGCATAGACGATTTATTCGATCATTTGTAAGGTGCCTCATTACTTTTGAAGTTCGACCCCCGCTCAGGCTATCATCAACTAAAGATCAAGTCAGACGACGTGCCCAAGTCAGCCTTCGGCACTCGTTACGGCCACTACGAGTTCTTGGTAATGCCATTCGGCCTAACAAATGCTCCTGCCGCCTTTATGGATTTAATAAATCGGGTGTTTTGTCCGTTCCTCGACAAGTTTGTGGTAGTCTTCATAGATGATATCCTCGTCTACTCGAAGGATCGAGCACAACACGCAGAACATCTGTGGACCATACTCCAGCCTCTTCGAGATAATCAGTTGTTTGCAAAGAGAAGCAAGTGCAAATTTTGGCTGAGCAGCATATCCTTTCTTGGACACATCATCTTCCGAAGGTATCGCAGTCGATCCGAAGAAAGTTGAAGCCGTTGCTGATTGGAGTCGGCCTGCATCAGCTAGTGAGATTCAAAGTTTCCTTGGTTTGGCGGGACCCTACAAATGCTTCGTGAAAGATTTTGCGAAGATTTCATCGCCTTTGACTCGCCTCACTCAAAAGGGAGTCGTATATGAGTGGTCGGACGACTGTGAAGCTTCCTTTCAGGAGCTGAAGCAGCGGCTCATTTTGGCCCCTATACTCGCACTTTCGGATGGGATAGAGGGTTTTCAAATATTCAGTGATGCTTTAGGACATGGCTTGGGATGTGTGCTCATGTAGTGAGATAATGTGATCTCTTTCGCCTCTAGACAGTTGAAGCCACGAAAAAAATATCCTACGCACGATTTGGAGTTAGCGACTATCACGACCCGCACCCAGTGTAGGGTCACGAGAAGTGGGTACGTCCAGCCTACGCCACAGTGTCGGCAGTAGAACGCTGTCCTAGGTTACTATCTAATCAACAACTCACGTAATTATATAATGTACTTGTCAAATCTCAACTCCGAACGGAGGACAAGTGTAGATATAATGAAATCTCAATCACAGTCTAAGTACGATATGATAACACAAAAGTTTATAACTAAGACTAAATAACAACAACAAAACCAACTACTAAATAAAAATAATATCAAACAATCTCAAAATAAAACAATATCTCAACTTATTACAATTCAAGTTCTAAAACATGAAAACTAAACAAAGTCTACTAGCTAGTCTCCCGATCACTGCTGAGTGTCAGGAACAAAGGTAGCTAAACCATCTCCTGCTCCATGGCAAGTGGGGCAAATGTCCTCAGGGCAATCATCTGTAATATTTTCAACACGTCCAGTCAGGACAGAAACGAGCACAATTCATCTAGAAAATCCAAGTAAATGACAGAAAACTATAAAGCAGTTATAGACAGTTTTATTGATGAACATGGTAGTTTATATTCAGGTGATGGCATAGAGAAACATTTAAGATACAAGTAAAGTAAGGTAACTAAAACAAGAGAATAATCATGGCAATGAAGACTGTAAAATAAAATTCTAACTGAACTAGAGTAACATGATAAGTCCAGACAGTAAATGTAAGACAAGTGTAAATCCTATGTAAATCCAGTACGAGACGAATCTAATAAAAGATGAATCCAGTACAGGATGATTCTAGTCATGATCAAGAATCCAGGTGAGACTAGCTATATTCTATCAATGTATTTTAAAATACCGAGATCGACATGTAAACGGCTGTAGGTATCAGGCACATCGCACACTCGGCCGAGTGTGGGATGGCTATGCTTCCAGTAGATTCTAGTTTGGAGATTCCAGATTTGGGGTATGTCTACATGTCTTACTCAAAATTTCCTCGCCCCGTAATACAAGTGAATCCAGAATTTGACACAAGAATCGAGATGAGTCCAGCCAAACATGATGATACCAATAATGATTCCAGAATGATTCTAGTAATAGTAGCCAAACATGATGATACCAGCAATGATTCCAGTAATAGAGGCCAGACAAGATGGTATGTGTGTCGTATACATGAATCCAGAATATCCATACGTGTTGTAACAGAGAATCACATAAAACTAACTAGAACTGAAGTACAGTAATTGACAAGTAAATGAGAGAACTATCAGAGAATGTACTCGCCTGATACTCTGAAAAGAGTAGTGTAATATCAGATGTCTGCACCGGAGTCACCATGTCCTAAATAGAGCAGTATGGGTTATAATGTATTCAATATAAAGTAAATAAAATTTACGATACAATCTACATGATTTCTAAGACAATCTAGGTCAAAGTAAAACTTGGTCAACTCTGGGTCAAACTAGGTCAAACTTTTAGGGATTTGGGTTTACTCTAGTCAAGCTAGGTCAATTGGTCACATTTAGGCTTAATGTTGACTTTTGGTCAACTCTAGTCAATCTCGAACTATTGGGTCAAACCTTGGTCAATTTTAGGGTTTGGTCAAACTAAGTCAATCTTAGTCAAATTAAGTCACACTAGGTCAAGGGTTGACTTACAGTTGACTTTTGGTCAACTGGTCAACTCTGGTCAACTGTCTAGGTCAAACTAGGTCAACAAGTTCAATTAGGCCTATATTGGTCAATTGTAGTTCAATCTATAGTTAACACAACCATAGGCTAGGATACCAAGATATTAGATATAGATATACCCTATATATAATACTATTACATATCATATATACCATATATGAAGGTAAGCCTTCATATAACCATTTCCCATATATAAATGAACCCTCAACTATATCCATATGCCCCAATACTTATAATATCTAACATCTATATAGTATACCCGTACTTTAACATATTCTATATACATATAGTATCTGTGTAACTATCTCTCTTAACAGAAAACTCACTCAAAAGCTATACCTTAATACATATAATGTTTATGTATACTCACTCAAAGCTCATAGTGTAACCCCTATGTATATAACTTTAACTCACACTCTATAAACCCAACTTAACCCTATAGCCATACTAAACCCTATAACGCAAGGCTGAAAACTGAACAAGAAATTTATGTATAGGTGGACACCCAATCTGAGAATGAAATCAACTCTATGTGAACAAGAAATCTGAGAATAAAATCACTCTATATGAGAATATATATATATATATATATATATATATATATATATATATATATATATATATATATATATATATATATATATATATATATATACATAAAACCACAATACTCTATGTGAAATCAACTCTATGTAAGAATGAAATCAACTCTATGTGGAGACACATAATACTCAAACCCATCATCTTATCTTTCAATCCTTAGCCAAACACCTCATACACATAAGTATATATATATATATATATATATATATATATATATATATATATATATATATATATATATATATACATAGAGACACCCATAGATGATAAATCTCAGGAAGAATTTGAATCAAACCTAAACTCTAACAAAACCCAAAATATGGCAACAATAGTTAATAACATGAACATTGCATTCGAAAACCAATAATCAAAGTAAAACTTGAAATTAATTAGGAAATGGTGTCACAGTGGTGTCTACCACACAAGTGTCAACCCAGGTCAACAAAACGTGTCGCCACAGTGTCCCAAACGTGTCCAAAGAGTATCCTAAACAAGTGTCCTAAATAAGTATCAGACATGTGCACAGACAGGTCCTCGTACAAGTGTGCCAGGATCCATAGGACACGTTGTGTCCAATACTAGGTCGTACAGGTGTGTCAACCTGTAGACTAGGTGTCCATGTGTCTACTGAGTCCACTAGGTCAAGTCCAAGACGTGTCGTGTCGTGATGCGAAGCCCGTATCAGAACGAGTTTTTGCATGTGTGCGCGTCTGAACAAAATCAGTACGAGCTTGATAACTTCGAGAATACCCAACCATGTCAGGCCAAACTTCGTGTGTGTCGTGTCAGACATTAGGCCTACGTATCCACCAAGTTTTATCTGTTCTAGTGTCGTATCCTGTGTCGAGCCCGAGCAGTAGAGAAGTACACAGTGTCTCGTGCAAGCATGTTACAGAGTCGTGCGTATGACATACGACATGTGATACGTCATGCTTGTGTCTAGGGGTAGAGGGGGACTAGTGCTAGGAGTCTAGGTGTCTGCATATTGTCCACGTCGTGTCCTCGTGTGACACGAAGTGCGTGTCAGTGGTCGATTTTGCCACTGCACAGTGCAGTGCAAATCGTGTACGCGTGTGATTATGTGTCCAATATGACATGAGGCAACTCGAGACTCAAGGGGTGATGTGTCAGATACTGCCCCTTGGTTTATGCCAAGTGGCAGGCCGCTACGTGGCATGTCGTGTCCACAGTGACACTCAGGTAGCAGGGGATATGCACGGGGTCTGTGCGCGTGTGTGCGTGTCCGTTTTGGACATAAAAAACTCCCAAACTTTGACTCAGTCCTTACGATTATCGATATACACATATTAACCTAATTTTCTGTTCAATTAGATTTTAAAATTAACAAAATTTATTTCTTATAAACATTTTATTGAACACTCTATTAAAGACACTGATACGTGTCCGATATGGACACGAAATGGACACTACCTAGCTAGGGTATACCTATATGCATGTATCAATGAAAAGAAAACATGATTTTATATAGGTTTCATGGTATTTACCTATTGAGAGTAAATCTCAATGCAAAGGTGCGAATGAGTGTTTTCCCTTGAACTCCAATTGCCTAAAGCACTCCAAATCCTAGCTAGCAAGCCCCTACTAGCTTCCACTATGGTAGAGGGTGATGATGCAATTGATTAGACTCAATTTGAACTTAATTTGAATATTATGGGAGAAGTTTAGGGAAGAACAAGGTAGGGTTCTTTCTAGGTATTTAAAAAGAGGCAAGGGCTCTTAAGTGTGATAATTATAAGAGGGGGGAGGCTTGTATGGCTGGCCACTAGATGAATTAGGGTTAGGTTTAGATGTAGATGAGTGGCTAGGGCTTGTCTACCCAATTCCAAGCCTTCATATTGGTTCAATAATCCTAAAGCTTTTTTTTCACAAATATCCTAAGGGGTAAATATCCTACTATAAAATATCTAGATATTGTTAACCTTGTCATTACTAGGTTATCCTAATCAAGACTCTAAGCTCAAGGCTAATCTAGATTAGGCTAAGATTCTAGGTCAAGTCTCAACCTAACAATTAGCACATATTAATGAATCAAAATTCACTTTTCATTAATAAGCCAAAAATGACCAAAATACCCTTAGGCTAAAAAGTAGTAATTAGTCATCCTAATCACATGACTAGGCTCCCTTGGTCTTGGTTAGTCTCTACGCTTAGCAAAACTAGGGTTTAACTAGTTAACCATCAAAATCATAATTCAACATTTTAACTAGTTTTAAATTAATTAAAAATCACCAAAAATCACAATATAATTTAAATATCATTATTAAATGATTATAATTACAAAATTTCAAATTTACCCTCATTTGGAAAATTGGGTGTTACAAGTCTACCCCTTAGAAGAATTTCGTCCTCGAAATTAAGATGATCGTACTCCTCCTAGGTTAAACCCCCAATCAAACAAGGCAAGACAATATGCAATCATAGTCCTACTGGTCATGATTTTACAGTCTCGAACATGATAACTACGCTATCTAGCATATCACAAGAATATCCTAACAGGTACTAATGGAAATCATACATGAAGGTGGGAGAGAAGAACAAGGAGGTGAAACCTGCTAACCCGTCACCTACAGCGTTGGTCTCCTCGACCGTCATCGCAAAAGCTCCACCCCTCTGGTGCTGAGCTACAGGTAGCCTAGCTCCCTAAAAAGGAGGTACAACGGGATAATCTATCTTCTGGTAGGCTTCAGACCCACAGAAATAGCAAACCTTCAGCCTCTTTCTATACTGCTCCCTGGTGTGTCCCAACTTCCTGCAGTAGGAACAACTGATTGCCTTCGGGTCCTGACCCCGATACTGATGCTGCACCTGCTGAACCGTCACTGGTGCCCGTGTCTGCTGAATCTGTACGTGAGGCCTTTTGGCCTGGCATCCAATGCTGCTGGTACCGTGAGCATCCCGTCCCCTGTTGAGCCTCATCTCAAGGTCATCCTCCGCTGCTAGGGCTCCTACCAGGATCTCCTCAAAAGTGGCACTGCGGGAACTCTTGGTGTAGGACTTCACCTCCTTGACTAGCCCCTTCCTAAACCTCCGGGCCTTCGTCGCCTCAGATAACCCCTCAATATACTGCCCAGACGGTAGAACTCCCCGGCGTACTCTTCGACAGTCTGACTGCCCTGTACTAAAGCCTCAAACTGTGTCTCGAGTGCACAAAGTGCTGTATCGGAGAAAAACTTCTCCTTGAATAGCTTCTTAAAGGCTGCCCAAGTCTGCCCAACTGTACCAACCCTCGGGTCTGTCTGGTACCATGTACGAGCCAAATCCTGTATCATACTGGCCGCCGCCTCGATCTGTAGCCTCACTGGAATCTCTGTCAGCCTGAAGATCTCCTTCATGTGCTCAATCCACTCATCTGTATACAAAGATGCCCTATGTACCCCTGAAATCTCGTAGGTACATCTTCTGGAAATCCTGAATGCCCTTGTCCTTCGGCTGATACGGCTGCTGAACTGTCGAAGGCTGAGCTACTGCCCTCTTAACTACCGTCAGGGCCGGATCGATGCCTCGACTGCACTCTGCCATCTGACGCTGCTGCTGGGCCTCCATGAACTGCTGGAAGAAAGTGAACAGCTGGACTGCGTTAACGGATCCCGAAGGTGGCTGCTGCTGCTGGAGTATCTCTGGAATCACTGGGCTCTGCCTGTGCACTGGTGGAGGGGCTCCTCCGAAAGTAGCTGAAGCACCTACCCCAGCTGGCACAACTGGTGCTGCGGTATCGGGGGCTGGCTGCACAGGACGAGAGGTGGCAGACCTCTCAGCAGTGTCCTTCGGTCCGGAGCGATGAGATCTAGTCTCGACCATCCTGGAGACAGATCAAACAAGGAATCAATACTGAGATAGAAACGATAAATCAAGGGAGGACAGTTAATTTCAAGGAAGACAAATCAATAAGATGTATAGATGGCATGAATTAAAACAGAATTTTTTCCTAACTGTAATTGAGTACCTCTCCGTTGGAGCCTATCTCTCACTCCTATCGCAGGCTGTAGTGATACTCTAGTTCGAATACCACTACATAAACTCGACCTGCATGGGCCACCACTAAAAATGTGTCACGACCCGCACCCAGTGTAAAGGAATGAGAAGTAGGTACGTCCAGCCTACGCCGCAGTGTCGGCGGTAGAACGCTGTCCTAGGTTACGATCTAATCAACAACTCACGTAATTATATAATGTACTTGTCAAATCTCAACTCCGAACGGAGGACAAGTATAGATATAATAAAATCTCAATCACAGTCTAAGCACGATAAGATAACACAGAAGTTTATAACTAAGACTAAATTATAACAACAACAAAACCAACTACTAAATAATAATATTCTCAAACAATCTCAAAACAAAACAATATCTCAACTTATTACAATTCAAGTTCTAAAACATGAAAACTAAACCAAGTCTACTAGCTAGTCTCTCGATCACTGCTGAGTGTCGGGGCCAAAGGTGGCTAAACCATCTCCTGCTCCAAGGCAAGTAGGGAAATGTCCTCAGGGCAATCATCTATAATATTTTCAACAGGTCCAGTCAGGACAGAAATGAACACAATTCATCTAAAAAATCTAAGTAAATGACAGAGAACTATAAAGCAGTTATAGATAGTTTTATTGATGAACATGGTAGTTTATATTCAGGTGATAGCATAGAGAAATAATTAAGATAAAAGGAAAG
The DNA here is from genome assembly GCA_029216955.1 of Iris pallida. NCBI lineage: Eukaryota > Viridiplantae > Streptophyta > Magnoliopsida > Asparagales > Iridaceae > Iris > Iris pallida. The sequence continues at coordinate 11,679,467 of JANAVB010033216.1, forward strand.
TAAGGTAACTAAAACAAGAAAAGAATTATGACAATGAAGACTGTAAAATAAAATTCTAACTGAACTAGAGTAACATGATAAGTCTAGACAGTAAATGTAAGACAAGTGTAAATCCTATGTAAATCCAATACGAGACGAATCTAATACAAGATGAATCCAGTACAAGATGATTCTAGTCATTATCAAGAATCCAGGTGAGACCAGCTATATTCTATCCGTGTGTTTTAAAATACCGAGATCGACATGTAAACGACTGTAGGTATCAGGCACATCGCACACTCGGTCAAGTGTGTGATGGCTATGATTCCAGTAGATTCTAGTTTGGAGATTCCAGATTTGGGGTATGTCTACATGTCTTACTCAATATTTCCTCGCCCCGTAATATAAGTGAATCCAGAATTTGACACGAGAATCGAGATGAGTGCAGCCAAACATGATGATACCAATAATAATTCCAGAATAATTCCAGTAATAGAAGCCAAACATGATGATACCAGCAATAATTCCAGTAATAGAGGCCAGACAAGATGGTATATGTGTCGTATACATGAATCCAAAATATCCATACGTGTTGTAACAGAGAATTACATAAAACTAACTAGACCTGAAGTACAGTAATTGATAAGTAAATGAGAGAACTATCAGAGAATGTACTCGCCTGATACTCTGAAAAGAGTAGTGTAATATCAGATGTCTGCACCGGAGTCATAATGTCCTAAATAGAGCAGTATAGGTTATAATGTATTCAATATAAAGTAAATGAAGTTTACGATACAATCTACATGATTTCTAAGCCAATCTAGGTCAAAGTCAAACTTGGGAAACTCTGGGTCAAACTAGGTCAAACTTTTAGGGTTTTTAACTCTAGTCAAGCTAGGTCAATTGGTCACATTTAGGCTTAATGTTGACTTTTGGTCAACTCTAGTCAATCTCGAACTATTGGGTCAAACCTTGGTCAATTCCAGGGTTTGGTCAAACTAAGTCAATCTTAGTCAAATTAAGTCACACTAGGTCAAGGGTTGACTTACCATTGACTTTTGGTCAACTGATCAACTTTGGTCATCTGTCTAGGTCAAACTAGGTCAACAAGTTCAATTAGGCCTATATTGGTCAATTCTAGGTCAATCTATAGTTAACACAACCATAGGCTAGGATACCAAGATATTAGATATAGATATACCCTATATATAATACTATTACATATCATATATACCATATGAAGGTAAGCCTTCATATAACCATTTCCCATATATAAATGAACCCTCAACTATATCCATATACCCCAATACTTATAATATCTAACATCTATATAGTATACCCGTATTTTAACATATTCTATATACATATAATATTTGTGTAACTATCACTCATAACAGAAAACTCACTCAAAAGCTATACCTTAATACATATCATGTTTATGTATACTCACTCAAAGCTCATAGTGTAACCCCTATGTATATAACCTTAACTAACACTCTATAAACCCCAACTTAACCCTATAGCTATACTAAACCCTATAACTCAAGGCTGGAAACTGAACAAGAAATTTATGTATAGGTGGACACCCAATCTGAGAATGAAATCAACTCCATGTGAACAAGAAATCTGAGAATGAAATCACTCTACGTGAATATATATATATATATATATATATATATATATATATATATATATATTGTATATATATATATATATATATATATATGTATATATATATATATATATATATATATATGTATATATATATATATATATATATATATATTATTTTTTATTTTTTTGAATATATATATATATATATATATATATATATATATATATAATATATATATATATATATATATATATATATATATATATATATATACATAAACGCACAATACTCTATGTGAAATTGTCACGACCCGCACCCACTGTGAGGGTACGAGTACGTAACAACGCCCAGCCTACGCCGCAGCGTCGGCGGTAGAACGCTGTCCTAGGTCAAACATCTAACAATATAAAGGTACCTGTACAGTATATACACTCTGAATGGAGGTGACATAGCAAATACAGTCTCAATCACATCTAAGGTAGAGCATGATAAAAGATAGATAAATAGATAAGAACATAATGAAATCCACAGAGAATACAATCCAGATAAAGTCTAAGTGTCTAAGATAATACATATCCAGAAATCATCTCAATATCTCAATACAGTAATCCAGAAAGATAAATGAAAGACATCCTAATCTAAGGAAGTGTCATCCACTGCTAATGGGTCCTGCTACTGGTCCAGGTCACAACAGTCCTCTAGGGTTGTACCGTAATAAGTAGGGCAGAACGCCTCAGCCTCGTCCTTTGTAATATTTTCAACAAGTCCAGTCAGGACATGAGCGAGTACAGTACATCTCAACAAATCATAAAGTTTAGAAAATATAAACATGCTAGAGAGTAAGATACATGAAACTGGAAGAACAACATGATATAAAAAGAAAGAGACTGTAAGTAAATAGCTACAATATATAGAGAACTATCAGTGACTAGTGATTCAGAGCACAAGATGGTTATGTAAATGGCACGATATTGTACACGAGTAATCTAAAGAGGTTGCACACGAGTAATCTACTAGATTGAATACATAACCACTTCTACTCCTCCGCCCCAATCAATACACAAGGATCTAGCCAAGTTATGTTATTGCACACGAATAGTTGTACACGATGATCATGTGAGCACATGAATATACACGATTTCATACGATTTGTACACGAATGTCACGGATACAAGGAGTACACGATGCTCACGATAAAGTATACGAACATGAGATACCCGATGTATCCGCTAAGGGAATAACATCACACGATAAGATCCATATAGTACTAATCCGTGTTACCAACGTGTCAGCTTCAAGTAAAGTAATCTAAAGCAGGATATAATCCTAAACAAGATATGAAATGATCAGAGAATGTACTCGCCTGGTATCCCGAATATTCGAAGAGAATCTACTGTCCGAGGAGTGGTGTCTGTCTCCTATAGAACAGTACAAGTCACTATAAGTCTAAAATAATATAACAGATGGCTACAATGCATCTACATGATGTTTGGGGTCAAACTGGACTAAAGTCAACTCTAGTCAACTAGACTAGTCAAACTAGGTCAACTAGGTCAAGCCTAAGCCAAACAAGTCTCACTAAGCCTAACCAGCCTATTCTAGCAAGCACATACACTATCTAGGCTATACAAGCCAACAACACACCTTAACTGGCATCCATGCCATATACACAGGCTATAACACATAGGGATACACCATAGGCTATGTGCCCTGTATATAGGCTATAGGCCATATAGCTATATCATGCATTCCACACATATCACATATTAAATATATCTAATTTAATATAATTAACACACATTCATATAATATAGGCTACATGACAATATTACATATAGATATGTATATACATGTATATATATACATAGAGTGTTAGGGAGAGGGACACATGTGAGGGTATGTGTAGAGCAGAAATTAGAAACTAAAATCAGTGAGTGTATCTAGCCTAGCTAAGTGTGAGGGCATGACAGTTAGGTAGATGTGAGTGAACATGAGTGAATGGCAATTTAGTGTTAGGTTAGTGAACTGGAATGAAATGCAAGGGTGTCAATGTGAGTTAAAGTGTAACAGTAAGGTTGATGAGATGTGTCACTTGTGTGTTACGGTGGCAGTTAGAATTGGAATTAGTGTGTGTACATGTTGTATTAATGTGAATTAATGTGTGGAAACATTAGGAAAAATAGGGAACAAAACTTCATATTCAGTTTTCAGGAAAAGAGAACTGATGACAGTTCACAATAGATAACTGTTAACACTAATTCGAAAACCCCTTATCCCATTGTTAACTTCAAACCCACATGCATCAACCTAACAGTGACTAACACAATGTACATGGATTAAACATGGGAAATTAAATATTGAAATCTGTTTAAAGAAGGAAAGAAGTTCAGGAATGGATTTCCAGGACTGTGTATCAGTCCAGTCCCAATGAACAGCCCCAATCCTACATCGAAATCCATTTCTCTAGTACAAAACCTAATCTATCATGAGAATTCATCCTAACAGTGACTAACACTTGTGTGTGATTCAATTATGGCAATTAACATCAATAAAATTAGGTTAAACAGGAATTTTAACTCAGCGTTAAGTTAAACAGGAATTGCGTATCAGTTAACAGTGCTATCCCATAATCCCAATCCTATTCACTAATGCAAAACATAATCTAACTTGAAAATCCGATTTAGCAGTAGTTAGTACACATGTAGGTGAATCAAATATGACAAATTTAACATCAATATTTAGTTTAAAATAGGAATTAAACTCAGGATTCAAAAATAGGAAATATGTATCAGTCCAATGGAAAAAAACCTATTTCGAAATCGAAATCATGTTAAAATGATAAATTAAAGGTTGGTAAACATAATACACATGTGCACGTGTCTACCACTTCATACGTGTCTATCCAAGTGGACATAAGTGTGTCCAGCACACACAAACACTCACACAAGTACAGGACAGTGCGCTGCTTCGTGCACGCGTGTCCCGCGTGACACAGGCCACGTGGTGACACGTGGCCTTGCGTACACGTGCTCCAGGGGTAGGGCTACCCTTAGGACCGCCTGCACAGTGTCCACGACATGTGTGTCAGCGTGTCCACACGCGTGTCAGTGGTGAAAACTGTATGCGCACAGCAGCTCGCGCACGGCCCGTACGACCAGTACGGGGAGGATTTCTTCTCGTACACGCAACCAAATGCTTCCAAATTTTGGGAGGATGGTGACAGACAATGCCCCATCACTCTCACCAAATTTGGCGTATCCACGTGTCCTGTGTCGGAAGTTATCAGCCCCGTGATGCAGGACAAAGTGTATGTGCGCGCGGTCAGCGTGTTCGTGTCCCCGTGTGGACACGACACAAAACTAAAATTAAAAAGAAACAATAGAAATCCCTAAGCAAACCCTAGATCTAGGTTTCTATTCAAATAGATTTGCAAAAACAGCAAATCGAATTGGTTCGAGCATTTCGTCGAACACCTAGCCTATAAGTTTGATACGTGTCCTATACGGACACGTAACCTAATGCAAATGACACAAAATTTCTACAGTAGCTAGGGGACACCTATTCCATAGCCATCATGCACTAAAATCATGATTAAAATATAATTTGAGGGCTTTTACCTATGAGTGTCAATCCTCCAAGAAAGCCCCAATGGAAAGATTCCAAATAGCAACTCCCAAGCTCCAAATGAACCAAAAACTGAGATGATCCTCCAAAAACAGTAAACAACCAGAAATTAGGTCCTAATGCAAAAGATTAGGGTTAAAAAGGAATTAAAATGAATTTATTAGGATTTTTGGAATGGGAGAAAGTACCTTTTCTTCAATTTCTAGGTCAAGCTCTAAAAGTGGCAAGAACACCTCAACATGACATTAAATAGGGGGGTTCTCCTATGGCTGGCCATGGGTTGAATAATTAGGGTTAGGGTTTCCTAAATTGGCCCACGGGCTTAAGTCATGATCATTTAAGTCATGAAGTCATAGGCCATTTCCAAAAACTATAAGTCATGACTAGATTGCACTAAACTAAATCCTCTCATTCTAAAACTAATCTCTAATGACTAAAATGGATTAACTCAAGTTAGACTAGGGTTACCATAGCTAGGGTTAGGTTCTAGGCTAGTCTACTAGTCTCAGCAAGTCAAAGTCAAACTAGAATTCACCAATTCAATAAATTAAAATAAATTCAAATTTCACAAAATGACAAAAATACCCTCAAGCTAAAATGATAATTAAATCATCCTAATGACATGGTTAGGCTCTAGGTCATGCAGTCTCTAGGGTTTCACTAGCAGCATATCAAAATCACAAGTCATGATTTAAAATAGTTTTTAAATAGTTTTAAAATGATTAAAAATCACCAAAAATCATGATGTAAAATAAATATCGATAAATAATAATTATAATTACAAAATTTCAAAATTACCCTCATCTGAAAAATTGGGTGTTACAATCCTACCCACCTTAGAAAAATTTCGTCCTCGAAATTAAAAGGCGAAACTACACTGATGAGAAGGATAGATAATCATACCTCACGGTGCAAACATATATAGGTATCGCTCGCGCATCTCATCCTCCCGCTCCCAGGTCGACTCTCCTGGAGAATGATGCCTCCATGCAACGCGAACCAAGGGTATCACCTGGTTTCTCAGCACCTTCTCTCGGCGATCCAGAATCTCCACTGGCTGCTCTGGATAACTGAGATTAGGTCCAACCTCAATCTCCGAATGATCAAGCACATGGCTAGGGTCAGCCACGTACCGTCTCAACTGTGATACGTGGAATACATTATGGACACCCACTAGTGCAGGTGGCAAGTCTAGCCTATAAACCACATCACCGACCCTCCTTGATCACGAAAGGTCCGATGAAGCGCGGGCTAAGCTTCCCACCTCCACCAAAACGTATAGTACCACGAGTCGGAGATATCCGCAGAAAAACCATGTCTCCAACCTAATCACAAGCAAGGTCTCAAGTTATTAAATAATCAAACATGATCGTCAACACAACAACAACCTGCTTCTAATCCTATCTCCAGTCAACTAAGTCAAACATAGACAATGGTCAACTACTAGTCAACAACTAGTCAATTTCTTAGGATTTCACCTATGTTAGCTATCTAGGTGTTGGCAACTAGAGATCAGCAAAAGAAAAACTCTATAACAGACTAACTCTTAACCTCCCAAATCCTATCAAGTTACCCATAACTAAATACCTATAAGCTAAGCACACCAATCCCAAATACCACATATACATAAGCTCAAGAACAACAACCCATCACATATATCCTAAGTATATCATATATATATATATATATATATATATATATATATTATATATATATATATATTTTATATATATATATATATATATATATATATATATATATATTATATATATATATATATATATATATATATATTTTATATATATATATATATATATATATATATATATTTTATATATATATATATATATATATATATATATATATATATATATATATATATATATATATATATATATATATATATATATATATATATATATGACTGATCAACAAAGTGCTAAAGTAGACTAACTTATAAGCTAAAGGATAGGACATTTGGGTCCACTTGGAAAGTCAAAGTGAAAGAAAACCTACATGGTGACTGAAACATGCCTCTAGAACAACCTGGCCTCTCCTCTCTATCTGGCTGAACTAACTACATACAGGACAGTAGTCTGAAAGAAGTGAACCAAACTGGTGTACATGGAATACAATATACAGTATACTGCAAATGAGTGCAGGCTACGTACCAATCAAAATATATTACATATACATACAAACTATATATATTTAACTCTCATCACCTCATCTCTACTCAAAGTCTAATAACACACACTCCCTACCACATGTCTATCACTCCAATGAAGGGGTCAGATACTGTAGGGTGTATTGGAACAGAACAGTGAACTGTCCCAAGTACTGAGTGCAGACCTCTAGTATGCATGATACTAACTCTCCAGATGTGCAAAATATGGTAAAGGGTTGATGGTTATATTGGTGAGTCAATAATTTGGGTCTGGATAATGGTCCAGTGAAATCTATGATGCAATATGGTAGGTAATAAAAGTTGAGTGCAGTGAACACTTGAAATAGTATGAACTGAGGGAGCAGGGTTTCTAATGAAGGGTCTGCACACTGCCTATAAAGGTTGATCAACATGACTGAACTCAACACAAAGAGAACTTAACTAAAATAGAAAACTGAACCAAATATAGGCTAAACAATATGTCAATACCCTATACAACAATGGCCTATAGATACCAACCAACCTATATCCCATATGCCAATATCATCTGCAATCCATCTATATATATATATAGACCTCTCAGTCTTAGGTGAACTACAACTATACTCAAGGACAGGCTCTGGTCATGGGTGCCCCCACTGGAAAAGGTAAGGAAAAAATAATAAATCGTCAAGGATGTAAGGCATACTAACATCTTATATGCAAACTGGTAGGTATTATAAATAACCGGAGAATCATCTACAATGGGTTACTATTCTAATACCAATGCTAATTATCATCTCTAGGGTACAGACATTCTACAAGTCATCATATCATTACACAATGAAAGAACTACATATGAATAAGCTCTACAACTAAATATCCCTACTCCTAAGCTATTTGATAATGGAATACAATTTTATAACAATAGAAGGGTACGATAGAGATGATGTGTTCAAAAACCTTCTCAAGATGCAATCTAATAATCATATGCGTCTGTCCAAAATTATGTTGTTCAGAGTCTTCGTCATACTAGTGAGCAAGGCTACGATAATCATAGAGTCCTTGACTAAGTTACTTACCTCTAGGTTCATGGTATTTTAAAATTTTCGCATTGCCGCATGCGACGACAAAAACCTTAAATTTCCATACCCAAGAAATACGTCCAAAATCTGACTATATGTCCTCACTATGCCAGCTAACATGACTATCGAAGATTCTAGATCCCATAACTGAGGTAACCTAGCCCATATGATTTTCTCAGAAGAAAAACAAACATAACACAAGAACAACAGAACAAATTGATCAGTCAACAAGGAACAGATGGAATCGAATTTCAAGATAGTTATAAGAGGCAATTGCGGAAATGGAATCGAGAAGAACGAAACCTGCAGAAAGATCTCCAATGGCATGTGCATCCTTGACTATCTTAGCGGAAGCTGGCCCCTGCTGGTTTCCCTGGTCTGCTGCTGATGCTGCATGAACCACTGCTGCTAAGAGAAATTAGAAATGATGGGGAAATATCTCTGTACCGACGAAGGTACACCTCCAATGTAGCAGAAATGCCAACCTGAGTCGGCACAACAGAAGCTGCGGTCTCGAGGCCCTGTTGAACAAGACGAGAGGTGGCCAGCCTCTCGATAGTATCCCCCGAACCGGAACGATGAGATCATTCTCCATAACCATCATGAAGACAGATCAAAACAAGAAAAAATTATTGAGAATGAAGCAAAAAATGAAAGGAGGACAGTTTATATGCAAGGGAAAACAATAAAAAACAAATTTAGATAAAAGGGATCTGATAATGAGTTTTTACTAGTGTGATTGAGTACCTTCAAAATATCCTAATCCTACTGCAGGCTGTAGTGATACTCTAGTTCGAATACCACTACATAAACTCGACCTGCATGGGCCACCACTAAAAATGTGTCACGACCCACACCTACTGTGAGGGTACGAGTACGTAACAACGCCCAACCTACGCCGCAGTGTCGACGGTAGAACGCTGACCTAGGTCAAAAATCTAACAATATAAAGGTACCTGTACAGTATATATACTCCGAATGGAGGTGACATAGCAAATACAGTCTCAATCACATCTAAGGTAGAGCATGATAAAAAATAGATAAATAGATAAGAACAAAATGAAATCCACAGAGAATACAATCCATATAAAGTCTAAGTGTCTAAGATAATACATATCCAGAAATCATCTCAATATCTCAATACAGTAATCCAGAAAGATAAATGAAAGACATCCTAATCTAAGGGAGTGTCATCCACTGCTAATAGGTCCTGCTGGTAGTCCAGGTCACAACAGACCTCTCGGGTCGTACCGTAATAAGTATGGCAGAACGTCTCAGCCTCGTCCTCTGTAATATTTTTAACAGGTCCAGTCAGGACAAGAGCGAGTACAGTACATCTCAACAAAACACAAAAGGTTACGAAATATAAACATGCTAGAGAGTAAGATACATGAATCTGGAAGAACAACAAGATGTAAAAAGAGAGAGACTGTAAGTAAATAGCTACAATATATAGAACTATCAGTGACTAGTGATTCAGAGCACAAGTTGGTTATGTAAACGGCACAATGTTGTACCCGAGTAATCTAAAGAGGTTGCACATGAGTAATCTACTGGATTGAATACATAACCACTTCTACTCCCCCGCCCCAATCAATACACAAGGATCTAGCCAAGTTATGTTATTGCATACGAATAGTTGTACAGGATGATCATGTGAGCACATGAATATACACGATTTTATATGATTTGTACACGAATGTCACGAATACAAGGAGTACACGATGCTCACGATAAAGTACACAAACATGAGATAACCGATGTATCCGCTAAGGGGATAACATCACACGACAAGATCCATATAGTACTAATCTGTGTTACTAACGTGTCAGCTTCAAGTATAGTAATCTAAAGCAGGAAATATAATCCTAAACAAGATATGAAATAATCAGAGAATGTACTCGCCTGGTATCCCAAATATATGAAAAGAATCTACTGTCCGAGGAGTGGTGTCTGTCTCCTATAGAACATTACAAGTCACTATAAGTCTAAAATGATATAACAGACAGCTACAATGCATCTACATGATGTTTGGGGTCAAACTGGACTAAAGTCAACTCTCGGTCAACTCTAGTCAACTAGACTAGTCAAACTAGGTCAACTAGGTCAAGCCTAAGCAAAATAAGTCTCACTAAGCCTAACCAGCCTATTCTAGCAAGCACATACACTATCTAGGCTATACAAGCCAACAACACACCTTAACTGACATCCATGCCATATACACAGGCTATAACACATAGGGATACACCATAGGCTATGTGCCCTGTATATAGGCTATAGGCCATATAGCTATATCATGCATTCCACATATATCACATATTAAATATATCTAATTTAATATAATTAACACACATTCATATAATATAGGCTACATGACAATATTACATATAGATATGTATATACATGTATATATATACATAGAGTGTTAGGGAGAGGGACACATGTGAGGGTGTGTGTGTAGAGCAGAAATTAGAAACTAAAATCAGTGAGTGTATCTAGCCTAGCTAAGTGTGAGGGCATGACAGTTAGGTAGATGTGAGTGAACATGAGTGAATGGCAATTCAGTGTTAGGTTAGTGAAATGGAATGAAATGCAAGGGTGTCAATGTGAGTTAAAGTGTAACAGTAAGGTTGATGAGATGTGTCACTTGTGTGTTAAGGTGGCAGTTAGAATTGGAATTAGTGTGTGTACATGTTGTATTAATGTGAATTAATATGTGGAAACATTAGGAAAAACAGGGAACAAAACTTCAGATTCAGTTTTCAGGAAAAGAGAACTGATGACAGTTCACAATAGATAACTGTTAACACTAATTCGAAAACCCCTTATCCTATTGTTAACTTCAAACCCACATGCATCAACCTAACAGTGACTAACACAATGTACATGGATTAAACATGGGAAATTAAACATTGAAATTAGTTTAAAGAAGGAAAGAAGTTCAGGAATGGATTTCCCTGACTGTGTATCAGTCCAGTCCCATTGAACAGCCCCAATCCCACATCGAAATCCATTTCTCTAGTGCAAAACCTAATCTATCATGAGAATTCATCCTAGCAGTGACTAACACTTGTGTGTGATTCAATTATGGCAATTAACATCAATAAAATCAGGTTAAATAGGAATTTTAACTCAGCGTTCAGTTAAACAAGAATTGTGTATCAGTTAACAGTGCTATCCCATAATCACAATCCCATTCACTAATGCAAAACCTAATCTAACTTGAAAATCCGATTTAGCAGTAGTTAGTACACATGTAGGTGAATCAAATATGACAAATTGAACATCAATATTTAGTTTAAAATAGGAATTAAACTCAGGATTCAAAAACAGGAAATCGGTATCAGTCCAATAGGAAAAACCCATTTCAAAATCGAAATCATATTAAAATGATAAATTAAAGGTTGGTAAACATCATACACATGTGCACGTGTTTACCACTTCATACGTGTCCATCCAAGTGGACACAAGTGTATCCAGCACACACAAACACTCATACGTGCACAAGACAGTGCGCTGCGTCGTGCAGGCGTGTACACGTGTCCCGCGCGTGATACAGGCCACGTGGTGACATGTGGACTTGCGTATACGTGTGCCAGGGGTAGGTCTACCCCTAGGACCACCTGCACAGTGTCTACGACACGTGTGTCAGCGTGTCCGCACGCGTGTCAGTGGTGAAAACTGTGTGCGCACAGCAGCTCGCGCGCGGCCCGTACGACCAGTGCGGGGAGGATTTCTCCTCGTACACGCAACCAAATGCTCCCAAATTTTGGGAGGATGGTGACAGATAATGCCCCATCACTCTCACTAAATTTGGCGTGTCCACGTGTCCTGTGTCGGGAGTTATCAGCCCCGTGATACAGGACACAGTGTACGTACGTACGGTCAGCGTGTTCGTGTCCCCGTGTGGACACGACATGAAACTAAAATTAAGAAGAAACAATAGAAATCCCAAAGCAAACCCTACATCTAGGTTTCTATTCAAATAGATTTACAAAAACAGCAAATCGAATTGGTTCAGGCATTTCGTCGAACACCTAGCCTATAGGTTTGATACGTGTCCGATACGGACACGTAACCTAATGCAAATGACACGAAATTTCTACAGTAGCTAGGGGACACCTATTCCTAAGCCATCATGCACTAAAATCAGGATTAAAACATAATTTGAGAGCTTTTACCTATGAGTGTCAATCCTCCAAGAAAGCCCCAATAGAAAGATTCCAAATAACAACTCCCAAGCTCCAAATGAACTAAAAACTGAGATGATCCTCCAAAAATAGTAAACAACCAGAAATTAGGTCCTAATGCAAAAGACTAGGGTTAAAAAGGAATTAAAATGAATTTATTAGGATTTTTGGAAGGGGAGAAAGTACCTTTTCTTCAATTTCTAGGTCAAGCTCTAAAAGAGGCAATAACACCTCAACATGACATTAAATAGGGGAGTTCTCCTATGGCTGACCATGGGTTGAATAATTAGGGTTAGGGTTTCCTAAATTGGCCCACGGGCTTAAGTCATGAAGTCATAAGCTATTTCCTAAAACCATAAGTCATGACTAGATTGCACTAAACTAAATCCTCTCATTCTAAAACTAATCTCTAATGACTAAAATGGATTAACTCAAGTTATACTAGGGTTACCATAGCTAGGGTTAGGTTCTAGGCTAGTCCACTAGTCTCAGCAAGTCAAAGTCAAACTAGAATTCACCAATTCAATAAATTAAAATAAATTCAAATTTCACTAAATGACAAAAATACCCTCAAGCTAAAATGATAATTAAATCATCCTAATGACATGGCTAGGCTCTAGGTCATACAGTCTCTAGGGTTTCACTAGCAGCACATCAAAATCACAAGTCATGATTTAAAATAGTTTTTTAAATAGTTTTAAAATGATTAAAAATCACCAAAAATTATGATATAAAATAAATATTAATAAATAATAATTATAATTACAAAATTTCAAATTACCCTTATCTGGAAAATTGGGTGTTACAGAAATCAACTCTATGTGAGAATGAAATCAACTCTATGTGGAGACACTTATAATACTCAAACCCATCACCTTATCTTTCAATCCTTAGCCAAACACCTCATATACATAAGTATATATAAAAATATATATATATATTTTTATATATATATAAATATATTTTATATATATATAAATATATATATATATATATATATATATATATAAATATAAATATAAATATAAATATAAATATATATATATATATATATATATATATATATATATATATATATATATATATATAAAATATATATATATATATATATATATATATATATATATATATATATATATATATAAAGAAAGAGAGAGAGAGAGAGAGAGAGAGAGAGAGAGAGACCCACAGAGGATAAATCTCAGGAAGAATTTGAATCAAACCTAAACTCTAACAAAACCCAAAAATCTGGGAACAATAGTTAATAACATGAATATTGCATTCAAAAACCAATAATCAAAGTAAAACTTGAAATTAATTAGGAAATGGTGTCACAGTGGTGTCTACCGTACAAGTGTCAACCCAGGTCAACAAAACGTGTCGCCACAGTGTCCCAAACGTGTCCAAAGAGTGTCCTAAACAAGTGTCCTAAATAAGTATCAGACATGTGCACATACAAGTCCTCGTACAAGTGTGTTGGGATCCATAGGACACGTTGTGTCCAACACTTAAGTCGTGTAGGTGTGTCAACCTGTAGACTAGGTGTCTACGTGTCTACTGCGTCCACTGGGTCGAGTCCAAGACGTGTCATGTTGTGATGCAAAGCCCGTATCGGAACGAGTTTCTGCATGTGTGCGCGTCTGAACAAAATCAGTACGAGCTTGATAACTTTGAGAATACCCAACCATGTCAGCCCAAACTTCGTGTGTGTCATGTCAAAAATTAGGCCATGTGTTCACCAAGTTTCATCCGTTCTAGTATCGTGTCGTGTCCTGTGTCGAGCCCGGGCAGCAGGGAAGTACAAAGTGTCTCGTGCAGGCGTGTCACAGAGTCGTGCGCATGACACACGACACGTGACACATCGTGCTCGTGTCTAGGGGTAGAGGGGGATTGGGGCTAGGAGTCTAGGTGTTTGTACAGTGTCCACGTCGTGTCCTCGCGTGACACGAAGTGCGTGTCAGTAGTCGATTTTGCCACTGCACAGTGCACTGCAAATCACATGCGCGTGTGATTATGTGTCCAATACGACACGAGGCGACTCGAGACTCAAGGGGTGATGTGTCAGACACTGCCCCTTGGTCTGTGCCAAGTGGCAGGCTGCCACATGACGTGGCGTGTCGTGTCCATAGTGACACTCGAGTAGCACGGGATGTGCATGGGGTCTGTGCGCGTATGTGTGTGTCCATTTTGGAACGAAATACTCTCAAACTTTGATTCAGTCCTTACGATTATTTATATACACATATTAACCTAATTTTCTGTTCAATTAGATTTTAAAATTAACAAAATTTATTTCTTACAAACATTTTATCGAACACTCTATTAAAGACACTAATACGTGTCCGATACGGACATGAAATGGACACTACCTTGTACCAAACTAATTCTATAGCTAGGGTATACCTATATGCATGCATCAATGAAAAGAAAACATGATTTTATATAGGTTTCATGTTATTTACCTATTGAGAGTAAATCTCAATACAAATGTGAGAATGAGTGTTTTTCCTTGAACTCCAATTGTCCAAAGCACTCCAAATTCTAGCTAGCAAGCCCCTACTAGATTCTACTATGGTAGAGGGTGATGATGCAATTGATTAGACTCAATTTGGTCTTAATTTGGATATTATGGGAGAAGTTTAGGGAAGAACAAGGTAGGGTTCTTTCTAGGTATTTAAAAAGAGGCAATGGTTCTTAAGTGATACTTATAGGAGGGGGGGGGGGCTTGTATGACTGGCCACTAGATGAATTAGGGTTAGGTTTAGATGTAGATGAGTGGCTAGGGCTTGTCCACCCAATTCCAAGCCTTCCTATTGGTTCAATAATCCTGAAGCTTTCTTTTTCACAAATATCCTAAGGGGTAAATATCCTACTATGAAATATCTAGATATTGTTAACCTTGTCATTACTAGATTATCCTAATCAAGACCCTAAGCTCAAGGCTAATCTAGATTAGGCTAAGATTCTAGGTCAAGTCTTAACCTAACAATTAGCACATATTAATTAATCAAAATTCACTTTTCATTAATAAGCCAAAAATGACCAAAATACCCTTAGGCTAAAAAGTAGTAATTAGTCATCCTAATCACATGACTAGGCTCCCTTGGCCATAGTTAGTCTCTAGGTTTAGCAAAACTAGGGTTTAACTAGTTAACCATCAAAATCATAATTCAACATTTTAACTAGTTTTAAATTAATTAAAAATCACCAAAAATTACAATATAATTTAAATATCATTACTAATTAATTAGAATTACAAAATTTTAAAATTACCCTCATTTGGAAAACTGGATATTACAGCGGCAATTGTATTCGCGTTAAAATTGTAGTGCTTCTATCTTTATGGTGTGGCGTGTACGATCTATACCGATCACTAGAGCCTCAAGTATCTCTTCATTCAGAAAGAGTTAAACTTACGACAGCGGCGTTGGCTAGAACTGATCAAAGACTATGACTTGACGATCGACTATACGTCGGGCAAGGAAAATATTGTGGCAGACGCTCTGAGTTGTAAATATCTTGCCTCATTGTGCATCAACAATAGACTACTACCAGACCTTGAAGAGATGGGCATCGACCTTCTAGTTCTATTCAGAGATGTACAGTTGGCGTAATTAAAGTTAGAGCCGAGCTTGCGAGAAAAGATCAAGATCGCTCAGAAGGATGATCCGTACCTGAAGAAGATGCGAGAGCTAATTTCAATAAGGAAGGCGACTGACATTGCGGAAGATGACATCGGCGTGCTACGATTGAAAAACTGACTATACGTTCCGAACGACTTAGAACTTAGAAATGAGATGTTGACGAAGGCTCATTATGCGAAATATACCTTACATTTCGGCAGCACTAAGATATATAAGGACCTCCGTACGACCTTCTGGTGGCACGGAATGAAGAGAGATGTGGCATTCTTCGTATCACAATACATGGCCTATCAGCAGGTGAAAGCTTAGCATCAGAGGCCGGACGGGAAGATGTAGAACCTTGCCATTCCAGAATAGAAATGGGATCACATCACTATGGACTTTGTTGTTGGCCCGCCAAAGACGCCACGGGGGAACGATGCCATCTGGGTTATCGTAGATCAATTAACCAAGTCAGCGCACTTCATTGCCATTAAAGTCACTTGGAGCGTCGATCGTCTTGCTCAGATCTACCTTGATGAAATAGTTCGGCTACATGGGATACTGGTATCTTTTATCTCAGATCGGGATAGGAGGTTCATATCACGCTTCTGGTGTAGTCTTAAGTCAACAATGGAGACCAAGTTGAAGTTTAGCTCAGCTTACCATTCTCAGACCGATGGCCAAACAGAACGGATGAACCAGATTCTCGAAGACATATTACGCCTCTATGCAATCGACTTGAAGTCAAGCTGGGACGTTCATCTACCATTGGCCAAATTTGTATATAACAATAGCTATCAGTCCAGCATCTAAATGGCACTGTATGAAGCCTTGTACGGTCGAAAGTGTAGATCGCCCATTTGCTGGGATGAAGTCGAGGAATGGCAAATACTCGGCCCAGAACTAGTGGAACAGATCGTGGAGAAGGTAAAGCTCATTCGGGAAAAGACTGAAGATTGCACAGAGTCGACAGAAGATCTACGTTGACACCCACCGAAGACTCCTCGAGTTCTTGAAAGGCGACCATGTGTTTCTGAAAGTAACGCCCGTGCGAAGAATCACCATATTTGGGGCAAAAGTGGAAGTTGAGTCCAAGATTTGTTGGTCCCTTCGAGATATTGAAGCGAGTCATCCAGTAGCTTATCAAACCGCATTGCCGCCAGCATTGTCAGATGTGTACGATATTTTTTACGTCTCGCAATTACGGAAGTATGTGCACGATCCGAGCTATGTGGTAGATTTGTGACGACTAGATCTGAAGGCAGACTTATCATATATGGAAGATCCGGTGCAAATCTTGGAGCACAAGGACAAACTGCTTCAAAATCGTACCATTCCTCTCGTTCGCGTACTCTGGAAGAACCATGCTGGTCGAAGAGTCGACCTGGGAGCTCGAATCCAAGATGAAGGAGAAGTTTCCTTCGTTGTTTCCTAGCGGTAGGTTCTCCTCTTAAGTTTCAAGGATGAAACTTTTTCTTAGTTGGTTATAATATAGTGTCCCGTCCCTACATCGTCCCCATTTTTGTCCACGAGGTGCACGGGAAAAAGAGCATTGTCACTACCTATTGAATCAAAATCGATAGATTGGGATCGGTTGAACCGGTCAAACGGGAACGATTAATAAGATCCTTTTCTCGTTATGGAAAGGCTTCTTCGGAATTAAGTCCCATATTCAGCGGGTTGCGCCTCAAGGATAGACTCTGCGGCTGAGTTGGGAGAGACCTCCCGTTGCTCAGTTTTTATGCCGCACTTGCTCTTTGGATTTAGTTTTTCTGAATACGTTTTCGTGAATGTTTTCAATGGTTTTCATGGCTTGTGTTTTCGAACTCACATTTATATATCGAACTCCTTGAATTGTGCAGTATTCTAATCAGTTGCTTATACGATTTTAAGTGATCGCGTAGGTGCCGTCTAGCGCAACCAAGAGGTCTTTTGCCTCAAACAAACAATCAAAGTGAGTGGCTGGACCTTTCTTTTCCTTAACCTTCTTTAATCTCAAATCAATCAATAGAATGCTAGTTGGTTATGTAAGTGCACGAAAGCTAAGATTTCAATGAACCGTTACACGATTCGTCACGTACGCATGCTATAGAACTATTATGCCAAGAAAATATCGCATGCTTAATACCTTATGCATGTTATAAAACCGAGATAAAGAATGTTTTGAATCATTGAATAACTGTCGCCATAACACGGCAAAGCAACGATGACAATGGTTATGTTACTCATGAGCTAAAGAATTTACTTGACTAACTAATCTAACCTTACACAGTCATTGGACATTCGTGCACGAGGACCGGCTTCCTCGAGAGATACCCTAAGACACGGGATCGTTCGGCCTAGGAGGATGCAAAAGATAGCTGAGCTCGACGAAAGCGAAATATGGTTATTCGGGGAACTTGCAGCGGGGCTCGTGACCCGCGCTGAAAGGTCGTCGTCTAACCCAGCTATTGTCCAAAATAGCTTGTGATACCAGTGACCTTGACATATACAAACTGCACACGTAAATTGATAACGATTGACAGGGAAGAACATGGTAAGTCTCACATTGTACGGTACGCTCTGCCTTGGGTAAGTTCTTGCGTAATTTATATTATGCCGATCATTGCTTGTCTAAAATTTATTTGGATGGCTAGAAAGATCACAAAATTAAGTCATAACATTTCTTGAACCAAATGAGAGTGTGGTATATAAATTAGCTACTCGCCAGTACAAAGTGTAATATACTGATCCTCACTCACCACAGGTAACCCGAACCAAGAAGGGCATGCCATTTAAGCTCAAGGCGACGCTAGTACATTTGAAGCCTCTTCCGTGTGTTGATGGCCTGTTTGATTCTTTTGAAGACTCCACATTCAGTCTAGAAGAAATGTCGTCTCGACTTCCCACGATTCAAGGTCTTTAGAAATGTTTTGTTGTAAATGGGGATGTAATATATGGAACGACTATCTCATCAGCGTTCATTTTATAACCGAGTCATATTGTAGCCCGCGAGGTAGATGAATGTAACAGAGTCATGTAAATGATGTTTATTATAAATGAAACAAAAGTCCCTTCTGTTTTTAAATGTGTTCGTTCAATTTCTTTGCATACTCTATTTGATGTTGTGTTTCGGATAACCTTATGACTATGCCTTATGCGATTGCAACTTAGGTTCGCACGGCATCACGCCCGGGGGATGACTATCGATTCTACAGAATCGGGGCATGACATTCCTTAGGGTATACCTAGTCCTAGACATTCTCCTAAAATCAAATCAATCATAATTGTGAATGAGCACTTCCTAGTCGCAGGCTCGCAATAGTACGACTAATATAGGTAATACTACAAGTTCACATAATTTACAAAGACTGACCTACATAGGCCACCAAAAAACTTGTTACAATCCGCACCCGCTTTTTGGGATACGAGTGCATGCGCAAGTCCAGCCTACGCCGCAGTGTCGCCGGTGGTACGTTTCCTAGCCCACAATAAACTAATGCTCATAAAATATAACTTTTATTTGCTCATTAACAATACTAAATTAAAATACAATATTCCATCATTACATTTATTCAAAATATGATATCTTACAAAATAGTAAATAATAATAAATACATGATGAACAGATAAGAATAGAGTAAAAGCAGACGAGCATGGTAATATTGACAAGTGAGAAAAATACTAAAGCTGATAAGACATGCAATCCGAAAACTGTACCTATATAGTGTGTTGAAATACCACTTTCGACATGTAAACGACTATGAGTAAGATTCGGCCAACCGTACGTGTCGTGTGCGGCTGCTATTATTCACGTTTAGACCAATGGAATATTTCTGGGTATATTTACATATCTACTAATTATTTTCCCGTTCGACTATACTAATGTATCCAAACAGGTCATGAACACAGAAATCATACATTAGTCACGAAATATAACATGCAAGGAATCCATAAATACTACATCATGTAACCATCGTGTCAAGAATCAACAGAAAATCAATGTAAAATGCTACTAAATATATGAATCATAGAAGTCCTCAAATATGAAAACTATTAGAAAATGTACTCGCCTGGGTCCTTTGCTGGTGAAACCGACAATTCCATTGAGTCCAGGATAGTTGGATTAGCCTGGGGTCGATATGAAGTAGTCAAAATTACGCAAAATAGGAACGTATGACTAGTTTATGATTAAGGACAACCTAATCTAGAAAAAAATCTACTTAGGAAAAAAATATTTATTTAGAAAAATATTTATAACTTGTTAGAAATTACATATGATAATTGAAAACGATCAAAATAATTTAGGTAGATACATTTAAATCATTTTAGGCAAAATCCTTATTTTGCAAGTATAATTTTTCAGACAAAACTATATTTAAAAATAACTAAAAACATTTTAAGTCAAAAGTCATAATACCATAAAATACAATAATATAATTTTACTAATAAATAACAATATTAATACTAGCGAAAATAATGGTAATAATAATAATAATAATAATAATAATAATAATAATATGAATGATAATAGTACTATAATAATATTTTTTTGGTCGATATGCTATATAAAAACCATAATATAATAATATTAATAACAATGATGATAATAAAATAGTAATAATGATAATAATAATAGATGACAAAATAAATACAAAAGTTCAACGCTAGGCCCAAAAAAAAACTACTATATACAATTGAAACACGAAATTAATACCTAGGCTCAAAGTAAGGCCCAATATTACAATAACAATTGAGCTCTAACCTTTCAAGCCACACAAAATCCATATATTAAATATTACTCAAAATAAATAATAATAATAATTAATAACTAATAATATTACTAATAATTATCTTAAGAATAGTATTAGAACCATGGTTTTTGCTATATAAATATACATCTAAAATAGTTTAAATAGTATACAAAATTATATACAACAATTTAGACAAATCAAAACCAAAGCCTATACTGATAGTTACATAAACTTGTATTTTAAGAACATTATATATATTTACATGTATATATATTATACTGTATACTGATATTAATTAATATAATAACAATATTAGTAATAAATTGGGATTTTTTGACTTTCATCCCACTTGCTAATATGAATTTGTACTTACATCCCTCTTTTTATTTTTTTAGACTTACATCCCACTTTTCGTCACGAAAAATATTCATTTTGTCACAAAAAGTATTTGTTTTGTCACAAAAATACTTTTAGTGACGAAAAGTGGGATGTAAGTCTAAAAAAAATAAAAAGTGGGATGTAAGTACAAAGTCATATTAATAAGTGGGATGAAAGTCAAAAAATCCCTAATAAATTTTAACGAAGTACCCCATTTCCTTATGAGTAATGCTATATGTACCTCCAATTTATCCCTCCAATTGGTCCCTCCTTACGTGGCAGCCAATGTGGCAGTCTACGTGGCATGAAGGTTAAATGAGTTCCTCTCATTTCCTTTTTTACTATCATCCAAGATTGGAATCCTCACATTTCCTTTTTATTGTCATCCAAAATTGGAACTCATTTACAATAAAAAGGAAATGTGAGCCAATCTTGGATGATAGTAAAAAAGGAAATGAGAGGAACTCATTTAACCTTCATGCCACATAGACTGCCACATAGGCTGCCACGTAAGGAGGGACAAATTGGAGGGATAAATTGGAGGTACATATAGCATTACTCCATAAGGAAATGGGGTAATTCGTTAAAATTTATTAGGGATTTTTTTGACTTTCATCCCACTTATTAATATGACTTTGTACTTACATCCCACTTTTTATTTTTTTAGACTTACATCCCACTTTTCGTCACTAAAAGTAGCGGAGATGGAAGCGTCGGTCACCTGCATCAGCTCGGCTAGGGCTCACCAGCTCCGGCTCCGACAGTAGAATGCGTCACACAGCGGCTCTCAGCTTGGCCGTCGTGCCGAGGGTGGCATGATAGCGGTGCCTGCTAGATCTGGGCACATGGCCTGGCACGTCGACCTTGAAGATGCGGATCGTGGCGCGGTGGTCTCCTATCTTGGTCTGTCGTGCGAGGTTGCAGTTGGAGGAGGTAATACGGGAAGATGTGGCAGATGTCGATGGAACTCAAGATCTGGCGCTTCCATGACTCGTATGGAGTAGGACGATGACCGAGCGCAGGTCCGCGGGGAGGCACGAGAACGCTGCCAAGAGAAGGGAAGGGGGTCGGTACAGACGTGGCTGGTGGCGCTCGTCGGCGTACACGCAATGCTCACACGGAGGATAGGGGGAAGCCCGAGCTCGGTGGCGCCGAGCTCGTCTGCCGGCAATGATCGATTGTGGAGGCCGTGGAGTTATGGGTTGCTTGGAGTGCTTCGCCAGATGGACGATGGATGGTCGGGGTGGTTGGAGGCCCAGGACTGGGCGGTAGTCATGGCTATGGAGTTGTGGCTGAACAAGAAGGGAGTACGGGTTGTCGAGGCAACCACGTTCTACAAAGGAGATGGTGGCGCGATAGCATAAGGGTTTTCTAGCGATGGCCATGGAAAGTCATCGTCGTATGTGGAGTGGGGTCTGGATGGAGTCCAGGGTAGCTGAGGGGTGGCAATTGATGGTGTGAGGATAATGGCGATGGTGGTGGTGGATGACTATGTTGGTTGTGGCGATGATACTGATGATGGTGAAGGTGGGGATATTTTGGTTGGGTGTTGGCGAGTGGTTTGTGGTGGCTGCGTTGTGGAGTTTCGATGATGGCGGGGGTTGATGGCGAAGGCGGTAGTGCTGGTGACGAAGGATGACGGGCTCTATCACCGGATGAAAGTTGCAGAGTTGAGGTTGGGGTTGGGAGGTATTGATGGCGAGGGAGATGAATGAGTCGGGTTTCTCATCAAAATATAGATGGATTGTTCGTTTGCCAGTCCCTTATATACATGTACGGAGGGTAGGGGTAGATATATATATGTTTTGTAGATTTCTTTTTCTATCAATAAATTTAATACTATCAAATAGTTTAAATCACATAAATTCAAATTCGAAAATAAGTACTTGATTATCTCAATAACTTAGAATAACATTTGAATTTATCAAATAACGTAAGTATTTTTTTATAAATCCAAAATTTATTTTAAAATACCAATTAAATCTATTTTAATTAAATAATCAACGTAATATTTTAGAATAATATTTAACATTTATCAAACTAATTTAAATCGCATATTCAAATCAAATCAAAATTGATTATCACTATATATATATAATATTGATATCATCGAATAATTTAAAATATATTTTTGTTAATCCAAAATTATATGAAATATTTTATGATTTTCAAAACCCCTTTGGAAACCAATAAATTTTTAGAAGTCCAAAAGTTAATATCTTTGTAATACAAAGTGCTGGGTTTCGAGAATGAATATTTTTCAAAACCAAATGGTATCCTAAACCTTTAAATAAGTTTTGAAATACAACAATTAATCAAAAATAACTTTTACGAAGTTTCGACAAAAAATTTCTTTTGAACACAAATAAGTAAAATAAATAACAATAATAGTTTTGAAAATCCGGGAAGAGGGGTTACAGGGGTAAGGATCACAGAGAGAGGGAGCTTAGACTAGGATCTTATCCTAACCGTGTATAAATCGTATCCACCCGGCCTTGCATTGGGAATCCATCTAACAATAGGTATATATCAAAAAATTTCTATTTTTAGACTCTAATACATGCATTAGACCATTTTTAACCCACCCATGAACTAAGGGTACCTATAGGAGGAAGAACTAGGCTCTAATGACCCTTTGGGTAGAAGTTACATAGAGTTTTTATGCCATTATTGAACAAATTTGAGATGGTACACCAAGTGTTTGTCATTTGATTTTATAGGCTAAATAGGCTTGTAATTATTGTGTGGTGTTAGATACGTGTCCACAAATGGATACGGGTAGGCTGTGTTATGATACTCTAGGACACAGAGTCAATTTGGGAGTTTTCTCCTCCGACACTTGTGACACACATGCCACATTGCACATGGCACTTGACACTAGCTATGCATTGCTCTAATTAGTCCTTAATTATCATTATAGTCATGCTCATGTGTTTTGGTTAGGTTCGGATAACGTTTGGTATAGGTATCTTGGACGTATCACAAGTGTATCGTAGATTAGTGCGATACAGGGATGATGCACACCAAGCATTTGATTATCTGCATATACATGTAACTTGTATGTGTGTGTGAGCCTACACTTATATGACTAATGTAATATATATATATATATATATATATAATATAACTTACTTAAAAAAAATATATAATATAACTTACTTATGTATGTGTATATATGTATGTGTATATTATGTATATTATGTATAAAATAAAAATAAATAAATATATATATATATATATAATATAACTTACTTATGTATGTGTATATTATGTATGTGTATATTATGTATGTGTCTAGTGTGGGTGTGTATGTTGTTTTGTAGTTGTGTGTCATAAGTATCTATAGTGTGTGTGGATAGACACATGAGTATATGTGTTGCACATAGTGGTGCATATGTGTGTATACATGCATATTGGAGTGTAAATATGTGTTGTGCATAGGGATGAGAGGTGAGTGCCTACATATTGTGTGTGCAAGTGAAGAAGAGGACTGAGTGTGTAGGAGAAGTGGAAAGGCAAGGGGGAGCAAACCTGTGTACAACAGGTCATTTATTTACTATTTGTAACAGTAAGGGCAGGGGGTATGCGTCAAAGTATAGGTGTCTGCAGGAAATAACAGTTGCAACAGTGATTACTGTTGTTGTTGGAACATAAGTAAAGGAAAAAGGAGAAGGTTATTGTGCAGAGCCACACTGCAACAAGTGCAGGCCTTTGCTGCACAGGTAGGTAGTAGCACTTTCTTGCATCAACAACAAGCCTACATCAGCAATGCCAGCTGCTATAGGTGTACAACAGTGATGAAGGCAGAAGGAAACCTGTGAGGCCAGCAACAGTGCAAACTGCTTGTCGGCAGTGGATTGTTTTGTATGCAACAGTAGGAAATATGTGTGCAAGCTTTGTGTGTGTGTGTGTGTGTGAGGGTTATGTAAGGTTTCTAGTATTTAAGGTGAATAGGTAATAGGTTTTGTACCTAGTTTATATGAGTATATCATAAGGGATACCCTATGTGGTGGTGGTGGTGGTGGTGGGGGGGGGGGGGGGGGGTAATAGGTAATGGTGTATGAAAAATGGGTATGTATTAGGAAAGGTGAAAGTATTGGGTTTTACCTAGGTGATAAGGTATAGGTAATGTCTAGGTAATGATTGTATGGGTATTCCTATATATGTGTATAGATAGATGGTAGGTAATGTAAGAAAGGGTCCTATATATGTGTATAGATAGATGGTAGGTAATGTAGGTAAGGGTTATGATTGATACATAGGTAAATGGAGAAGGTTAAGGTAATGCAATATAGAGACTAAATGTTTACAATATAGGTAATTACATAGGGAAAGGCCTAACAATACCTAGTATAGGTTAAAATACCTTGGTATGACAAGGTATGGATCTAGAAACCTAGGTTTGACCTAGTTTTGACTAGTGTTGACTAGTTTGACCCTAAAAGTCAACCTTTTAGGCAATTTGACCATAGAGACATAGTATTGACCTAGTTTGACCCCCATGACTAGAAATGACCTAGAAATCATATTTTACTTTAGATATCATTGTTTAACACATCGAAACGCCAATTGACTTTGATATTTCATATTTAGGTCTTTATGACTCCACTTTGGACATCGATCCATACATGTTACTCAAGACCATAGGCGAGTACATTCTTTGACAGTTTTTCTTATCTTGATAATATTCTATGATATCAGTCTGTAGTGTTACATTTGATTGCTGACACGAGGGTACACGAATTAGTATATCTTGGATCCCATCATGAGATGTTATTTCTTGCATATCTTGGTATACTTGTGCAAGCCTTATTATTGTTCATGTACTTGTATGGACACTGATACCTGAGGGGATTAGCTACCCTCTTAGAGAATCCCGTGTTGTAACGTACCATGGTTGGATCTACTATATTAGTCGGAGGATGGGGAGGTATTAGTAGATTATGTGATCATACCTTAAATAATTATGCATAGTTCACCCTCAGCTCACGTATGGTATAGCATGATCTTACTTGTACTTGTGCATAGATTTCTATGTATGGCTGGCCTGATCCATTACCTGTACTTGTGCATAGCCGGTCATATATAATAGCCTAATCTTGTCCTAAGTCGATCACATAATAAACTAATGTCTCAAGGCACAGTTTAGTATTACATGCTAAATTCTAGTTATTACCTGCTGGTACATTCATACTCATGATTACTTACAGTTTATATTTGTCCATGATATAATAACCTATTTTTTCTACATTCTCATTGTTCGATATTGCTTATCCATCATGTATTTCCATTACTTACTGTCAATTAGAGTTTTGTCAATTTAATGGAATCGTTGTTAGTTTATGTACTTCGCTCCAATCCTGACTGGATAACAGGACTTCTTTCCTACCTATTACAGACCCGGAGTAGACGAAGATTATTCCTAGAGCTTTCTTTGGAGTCAGTGCCAATTGAGAATACACCACCAATAGTGACTTAGCTGGTAGCTAGTATTACATTATTTGTCTCCAGTTTATGAGACTTAAATTGTTATATTTATTTGAGGCATGTACTTACGTTGAGATATAGACTCTTAGACTTTGTTATCGATTTACGTTTTACTACTAGACTTCTCATATTTATCATTTCATATCTCTATCTCATTGCGTGCCACTATCTTTCTTCTAGTTGTTTGTGATTGAGTATGAATGCTAGATATATATATTGTCCTCTTTGGAGATATAATATCATTGACAGATTATGACAAATATATTCATTGAATATGTTTATTAGTGTTGTTGACCAAGACATTGTTCTACCGTCGATGCTGCGGCGTAGGCTGGATGTACCTATGTACTCGTGCCCCTATACCGGGTGTGGGTCGTGACATATTTTTATGATAGCTCATACCGGTGTAGAGGTCACAATTAGTACGATATCATAGTGGATCTCATAATTAGAGTACCATTATGAGCCTGTTTTTTTGGATATAGGTTATAGGCTATAGTATGGAAGACTCAATCACATGTACAAAAATTTAACTTATTTGATTACCATTCCAAATTCTTTTGGATATTGTTCTTCGAATTTAATTATCCTTCCTTGATGATATCTTATCTTGTGCCATATTAACTTTTTTTGTTTGGTCTGTCATCAGGATGATGCCAAAGACTAAGTCTTAGTGCTTTGGACCCGTAGGACCTGCAGCAGCTTCTGAGAGGTCCGCTACCTCTCAACCTCCTGCTCCAGCTACGGGGGTTGCTACTACTATTTTTCTCGTTCGTATGGGAGTATGAGCTGCTTTTGGGGGTGCTCCTCTCCTATATAGAGGACTGCTTTCGAAGCAGCACAGATGTTCGTGTTGTTTCAGCAGATGATATAGGCTTGGAGAGCCCATGCCGAAGCACAGCAAAGGCAGGCTAAGGTGATGTGCCAAAGCATTGAAAGTACCCACCAGCTGGCATTAGCTACAGTAGAGAAGGTGGCACTCGTTCAGCCTCAGGGTGCTCTAGTTCAGTAGTAGCAGTAGTCGTTGAAGGGTACCAATGTGGACTTCAAGAGGATATCCCCTTGGGGGTTCAAAGGTACCAAGGGGATACTTTATGTGGACGATTGGCTAGAGGACATTGAGAGGATTTTGTGACTAGCTCAGATTCCTAAGAGTTTGCTGGTCGAGGCAGCTGCCAGTTAGCTGTTTGATATTACACTCATATAGTATCGCATGGAGCCCAGGCTCGCCATTATTGGACTTACTTGGGAGGCCTTCAAGAAGCTTTTCAAGAAAAAGTTCTTTCCTAATGTAGATTTGGGGGCCCTAAAGAGCCAGTTCCTTGGTTTGGTTCAGGGGGGCTTGTCAGTCGACGATACGCAACTGAGTTTTTCCGTTTGAGCCACTTCGCGAAGAGCATGGTTCGAGACCCAAGAGATCGGACCTAAAAGTTCAGAAGGGGCCTGAACAGATGTCACGATCTGCTACCCAAATTGTTGGGCTGGGCCGAGTCATGTCCAGCCTACGCTCGAGATAAAGCGTAGTAAGCTGTTCTAAAGACAAATACGATAAGACCAAAGTATGCTAACAGTTCTATATGTAATAATGAGTCAGAAATGTTCCAAACACAAAAGTTATCTTGTATATAAATAAGTTCCAAGTACAAGTCCAAAATGTAAAACAGAATACAGGTCCAGTTACAAAATACGTAGTCTAAAACATGACTACTCTCAGAAGTCCTGAGCAACTATACAAACTAGACGAGTTTTCCTGCAGGTACATCCTCGTAAAGTAAAGCCTGATCCTCGATAGCAATCCCATAATAAGAATCACAAAGCAACTCATCCTTAGTAAGTATACCTACAATGTTATCCTGTCAGGACGGGAGCAAGTACTGATTCTAACAAAATATAATACTGATCATGTGATGGAAAGAGATAAAATGACATATCTTGTTTTATCCAGTTTTAGATACATTTTATCATGGCAATATATATTTGTTTTAAAGTTTAAAACTATAGCATGTACGTGATCGGTCAATAGATAAATAGGATGTACAGTGGTACATACCAATTTTTTGATGTGCACATATGTACACATAACGGCATCGGTGTATATCCATACACAAATACGGGACCAGAATATACGACAAAGTTACATATAGAATGTAACAATGCTTGGTAAATATATACGGAGAAGGGGGGCATGATCACGTACTCTACTAACAGTTTCTCCTTACCCTGTTGTTAAATATGTGAGAGATATAAAAACTATCCTAAGCATGGTAGGGACTGAAAATAATACAATATGTGAAGATTTAACTTGCTACCGCAAGGATCAGCATTTAACATGGTTGGATCACAGTTTATTGTTATAGCAGTGTATAAAGTTTGTAGAGGTACTTGCCTTTAGCAAAGCAAGGTAGTGATAGAAATGCTATAGATGTCTGGTGACTCATCACTGTAGAAATAATACATAAACTTAGTTTTCATACTAAGTTAAACATTAAGACACTAGTTGTGCGACACGACTTTCTGACTGGACACCTAGCCAAATGATGACCTTAGCGTAGGAGACCAATATGAGATGATACAATACCCAAACTAACTTTCTAGAAACTTTACACTAGTGTAGGGTAAGGTCCAATACTACAATAACTCAAATCAACACAAAACATTGTAAGTCGTAACTATTCAATAAATAAATCAGATTGTACACTATGTTCCAACAATTTTTGAGATAGACAAAAGGCTCAATTTTACATAAAATAAAGTACCAGAATGATCCTTGTTAATTATAGAAATTTATACTAATTTTGTTGGAATTTATAAACCCTCATAGATATTTATTAAAAATCAGCAAACATATGTATCCTGAAAATGAGTTCTGTTTTCCTATTTTAATAAAATGCCAAAGTAACTATTAAATGCTAAAAAAATTATATTAAATTAGTTAAATTAACATAGTATTTAAATACAATTTTTTCCAGATTTTTGCAGTAATTTAAATATACATAAAAATTCAAAAATAGAAAGTAACAATTTTGGCAAATAATTAATTAATTATTTAATATTTTGTCCACGTATTCGAAATTGAA
Source organism: Iris pallida (assembly GCA_029216955.1). NCBI lineage: Eukaryota > Viridiplantae > Streptophyta > Magnoliopsida > Asparagales > Iridaceae > Iris > Iris pallida. The sequence continues at coordinate 11,709,407 of JANAVB010033216.1, forward strand.
CCGAAGTTCAGATACGGGACCCAAATCCATGAATCAAGTCCAATATGACTTGTACAGACTTTGAATATATTAGACACATTTGGGCCCAAAAATCCATGCTAGGTTTGGACTTCAAATGACCATGATTAATAAAATACAGTAACTCAAATATAAATATTAAAGTATTTTAATAATATATTTTAAAGTGGTAAAAATATACAAGTCATAAAATTACATAATAAAATAACTTGTGAATTTATACATAATAATATTTTGCACAAAATTGAATTTGAAATATATATACACATATACAACAAATATATTTATATATATACATAAATATATCGATATATATATATATATATATATATATATATATATATATATATATATATATATATATATATATATATATATATATATATATATATATATATATATATATATATATAAATACTAAATATAAAAATATATATATATACAAATATAGTATATATATATATATATAATATATATATATATATATATATATATATATATATATATATATATATATATATATAAAACAAAATATATATATATATATATATATATATATATATATATATATATATAAATACATATAAATACAGTAAAATACATATTATATATATATATATATATATATATATATATATATATATATATATATATAATAAAACAAATAAAACAAAAACAAAACAAAAAGAAACGAAAGGGGGGCTCGAACTCGGGTCACAAAACGGGGGGGGGGGGGGAGGTTTAACATGGCTCGGGCTAGCCAGGGGGTCAGCTCGGGTTATCTGATAGGGATAGGGTTTAATTATTTTTATTATGGTTTTAAGATGATGGGTCTGAAACCCAATATCAGTCTAGCAAACCTGTTAACCCATAGTCATGTGTCTTCGTGTCCTGACAGTTTGGGACACGAAGACACACGAGTCCAGTGTCCTAGACTTTGTACGACTCACACGACACGAGTTTTTTTGTATCCGAGTCCATCATCAAACTCACCGACACGGGTCGACCCTCCTACGTGAAAATGAGACACAGTGGCGAAGAAAATACGAAAGGACACGTACGTGTCCGGCGCGAGGATGCTGTCGGGGGTGCTAGCGACGGCCGTAGGCGTCGGGGTCGGTGGCGAACGGTGGCGCTGGCTTCTGCTCGTCGAGGCGAGCAAAATGGCGGTGGTTGGGGCGGTCGACGTGGACTGTAGGCGTCGTGCTGGCAAGGGCGAACTCTGGCGAGGTTGGTCGGAGAATAATGGGCTATGGCGGTGGTTAGGACGGTCGTAGTGAAGTCTAGGGTTGGGGTTTAAGGTCGGGGGACTTTATAGAGTCGAGGAGTCGGTGGAATTAGGGCTAGGGTTAGGGAAATCTAGGATTTAGGGTTAGGGTTTCGGCACTAATCGCCGAAAATAGCGACTGCCAAAGGCGGTGATCGGGGTGGCTAATTAGCAGAAACCCCCCATAGATATGATAATTACAAACAAGCCCACCGCCTTAGGAAATGCAAATACCTAAATTGCAAATAGGCCCCCACTGTTGCTCTATGCAAATTTAATTTGCACAGACAAATCGAATATTATAAACAGTATTTAAAACAATTAAAATAATTATAAATTGGTATTAAAACAATTTAAATAATTATAAAATGATATTTTTTGTTTTAAAAATCATTTAAAAATCATTTAAAAATTCTAGAAAAATTCCTAATAATTATAATTATTCATTTTAAAGATGTAAATGCTAATTAAAATTAGAAAAATAATATTTTTAAAAACTAGGGGCT